>JAUTBV010065429.1:0-19835 GCA_032361325.1 Lepetodrilus fucensis
TAATTCCTTTTTTTACTACGCTACTCAATCTTAGAAAATCACTCTATAAGCTGTTCAACTGAGGATTCTAGGCTCAATACGAATATGTGGTGTGCCATCGGTGTCAAAACCAATCAGGGGACGATTCCAAACGCCAGACGACACCGTTATGTATGCGTAGATGACTGAAATTTTCTACTTTGTCATTAAATAGCATGGGTAACAATATGGGATAATCGCGCAAGTTTTCATCAAAACATTCGCTAATAGATGCCTCAGCATAACTCGTTACAAAGCTGAGCCCTTGCTGTTATTACAAACCCAAACCATACATCAACCGTCTCCCTCCAAAGTAACCCGCAAATACCCTTCCTGGGCATGAGCCGATTCATCAGGCAATAGCGCATCCTGTGTTGCCGCTGTAATGGGATCATCTTTCCATGAGTTGGGTGAATCCCGTCGTGTCCAGACCTGTTTTTTGGGCAAACCTTTGGGTTTTGGCATACGGATATGTTGTGGGTCTACCAAGACTGGACCAATACGGAATGAGGGTGCGATACGATTCAAAGCCGCTTCAATAAATACTCTCGGTAGAGTGATTGATTTTCTGGGCAGGATACCACTGGTGGCATGAACCGCCGCTCCGGGATCCATTAACAGGGTGAGTCGAGTGGATTCTCCCGGACGAATGGAAACCGTGGGGTCATGTTTGATATAGGGGCTTTGAATGACCTCTATATCCATTTGTTTAGCAAATGATTTCACATTCTTGATTGCACCTGAGAAGCCTTTAAAGCGTCCTGTCTTGATGGCTTCTTGAGGCACTGAATGATGTACCGGATAGAATTTGTGATAGTCATCATTGACAAAATATCCCAATAAGCCATCATCAAAACGGGTTAAAGCACCCAGCCGAACATCAAATTTCTCTGCATAAAGTCGGTCATACGCTTCTTCCCGTTGTTTCAAGACCTCAGGCTCTATCTTGTTCTGATCGGTATTATAGTCATCCAGATCACTAATAACTTCCAGCTTCAACCTTGCTCTGACTATAGCGATGGGCCTACCTGTCAGTACTGAATAGAATTCTGTTCCGGTATTACCAAAGGGGTTAACGCTCCATAACGTCGTATCAATCACCCGTAATAAGGCATTTAACAGTGTTTCTCGGTCTTTAACTGGCTTGTCATCCGCTTCCTCAGCGCCTTCTATCTCATTAGAAACATGATTAAAATGGTTTCTGTCTAACGCATCCCGTTCAACCAGAGAACGTGCAAATTCAGCAACATGAGGGTTTTCAATGGTATCTGCTGGTGCAGCACCCATATCAGCCGAATGCCCCGGCACACCTTCCCAAATAACTGCTCGATCCTGACTGTTATGACGTAATTGACCTACCGGATCACCTTTTGCGCTAAACACTTCCAGCGCTCGGTCGATATGATCGGCTAATAACCAACCCGCGATAGGATTGCGTTCTTCAAAGTCTGATTCCTGATTAACATTGGCATCTTGTTGGTCATTAACGGCATCCACAAAACGAAACCAAAGTCGTGATGGTTGTAATATTCTGGGGCGAATTTGTAGACCCTGTTGATCCTGACTGACTAAATAGTCAGGTGCATGCAAAGACTTGAGTATATCTTCAGGGATGGTCAGTACACGCCCAAAGCTATCCACAATACGCATTCGAGTAAAATTGGCTTGTCCACTGATTAGTAACTCAGGAGCCATAGTAGGTTTTGGCTGGATCAATTCTGCCTCTGTTGAATCCCCATCTGTAGAAGTAGAATCAGTAACCCCAATTTGAGTTTCAAAACCCAGCAAGAATTCATGAAAACCTTCTAGTGAAGAAGAAAGCGTATCTGAATACAGTGCATCCTGACCTAATTGACTTAAGATCTTTTCAGTAGAATCATCTAATTGCCCCTCATTGTCATTATCAAGGTTATTATCAAGTTTTTGTTCTTCAATCAGGAATTTATTAATGGCGCTGGACAGGGATTTAGCACTGGAAGCATTTAACAATGAACTCCCAGAAACTGAAACCGTCTTGCTGGTAGTCGATGGATTTTTTACTTGCTCAAAATCCAGCTCATCCAGTTTCCAGCTAGCTTGATGGTTTTTATCATCAAGCTGACAATCCAGCTCCCATTCCAGATACAAGGGAACCCACGCCTGTTTCCAAAGGTTGAGAGCAACCAGCGAAGGAATAACACCTTTCATCATGGAGTAGCGTGTAAAATCAAAGGTATTAAATCGCTTTTTATGGGTACTGCCCATGATTAATTTGGCTTCTGTTTCTAATCGGCTTTTTACAAGAGAAACCTTGAGGTTTTTGTTGACCGCTATTTGTGTAGCTCTATTATCAATAGCTACAGGAGACGGGTCAATTAAGACAGCTTCTTGTAATAACTCACCCACTTCAAGCGGAATAGCCGGGAAAATAAAAGGCTGAGCCAATAACTCTTTACCCGTACTCAAACCTGATAACTCGGTAATGATTGTTCCAGTCAAGCGACAACCCAGCTTCTCATTGGCATCAAAACGCCCATCAAAGCCATGACGTAAACTCCGGTTGAGACCATGAATACTAATAATCGGGTTTTGTGGATAAAACAAGCGAGGTAAGGCTCTTAACACATCCTTATATTGTAGAGTCGCTGAAGGCTTTTTATAGACGTTCTCTTTAAAAGAGCGATGAGTTTGACTCATTTGCTTGGCAATATGTATTTGTTGGACATTGCCTTGATTCTGTAAAACAGAAGCCTTCAGACCACGGCTATGAGCAGCCTGACTGCTTTCAGCATTGATCTGAATAAAATCAAATTTAACGGCAGATTGTTTTGCTGCGAATTGTGATCCTTCTATAGAATTTTGGTTGGGTCGTCCTCCCTGTGAAGGGTTATCGGGTGTGATAAAACCAGAATTTGTAGCTGACGCATTAATACCGTCACTGGATACATAAGTATGATGCCCTTTGAGTTTATTTTCATCGACCAGCAGATCATCTTTACCAAATTTTCCAGAGTTCCCTCTATTGATGGAGGTTGGAGGGCGCAAATGTGCAAAGGGATCACCTGTTTTAACACGCTCCCTGATATATCCACCTTGTTTATTATCAAAAGCCATTTTATGGAAGGTTTCATCCTGATGAGGAATACCATCCACATCATCAATCATATCGGTTAAATGATATTGAAAAGCCAAATGTAGGCGTTCTGCTGCGCTTCTCTCTGAAGCGGGCAAGGTTGATGAGACTAATGAGGCGATACTCTCTTGCGCATTTTGTCCTACAGCGATAGAAAGTTTAGAGCTTGAAGGGCGCGGGTCATTCCGTTTTCTGTTCAAGTGCACACCAAAAACTGTGCCATGAAATAAACTGTGTTGGGGCCAATAAATAAGTACAGGATTAACCTGTTTTTTATAGAGAGCAAGAGTAGCGTCTAACCGGGCATGAATGCGGGGAGTGGCTATAGATTGAGCTATAGATTGACCCGTTGATTGTATTGTTGATTGTAATAATGCGGGAGTCTGATTGTTTCGTTGAATGAGTGCCTGTTTTGCGGCATTCATTTGTTCATCACCAACA
This sequence comes from Lepetodrilus fucensis, assembly GCA_032361325.1. Lineage (NCBI taxonomy): Eukaryota > Metazoa > Mollusca > Gastropoda > Lepetellida > Lepetodrilidae > Lepetodrilus > Lepetodrilus fucensis. The sequence continues at coordinate 3,572 of JAUTBV010065429.1, forward strand.
AACCAGCCCATTGATTTTGTAATTGTATTAAAACGTAGCAAGCTATTGGCTTCAGCCAGAGGATCAAGTGCTTCTTCTGAATACCAACCACAAACCAGATAGCCCAGATATTCATTGGCTTTAACACCCTGCAAATCATCATAGAGAGCAAACCGCTCTTCCGCTGAATCAAAGGTGGCAGCCCAGCCAGGACCACCTGCTACGGCAGTCAACTCATCAGGGTCTAAATCAGGGGTTCGAGCGGTATCGGGATCTATCTCAGCTTGTTCTTGCCAGTCTTCCAAATCGATCACGCGCCCACGATCTGATTCTACCACCCAACCTTTAACCTTGTGTTTTCTACCTTGTTGAAGTCGTAATACCACCCAGCGATTAGGCAGAACAGGCATTTTAAGATCCCCATCGGGTATATCTTGTTGGTCAGCCGTTACCGTACCCGCAGTTAAACCATCAGGCAAAGCCCAGTGTAAATAGACACCTGGTTTTCTAGACTCAAAATCAGAAAAAGAAGGTGTTTTCAGGTTCTCAACTTCGGGTGTTTCAATGTTATCTAGCTGAAAAAGTTGAGCATGTTCTGTTTGCTCATTCGCTGATACCACCATTGCCTTCACATCAACAGGGACTAATAAACGTGTTTGTCGATTAACAAGATGATAATCCAGTTTTTCTATATCTATATCTGCCAGATAGTCAACGGCAGAAGCGAAAGTGCTAGTGAAGACAAAGGGTTTATTTTGCTTATCCATTTTTATTTCTCCTCAGTCTCGATAGGTAAATATCCAATTGTTGCAAAGAATAGTTGATCCATTGCTACCGCATCTTGCTTTCCAAATACTTGTTGATAAGGGTAACGCAGCATTTGCAGGGCAAGTTCAGCGGAGTCAAATTTTTCAGTGAAATCAGGATCAATTCTTTTAATTTCGATAGACATATCAGCAACAAGCTGCTTTACATCAATGACCCCTGGTGAGCCACAGCGAAAGGGGATACCAATATCTCTCTTCTGTGATCCCTGATAATTTTTGCCTGTATCAGGGTCACGTAAAGGTACTTGTCGTAATGTATTGTCATCACCCGCATCAGGGCGAACACCAAACTGTATTCCCTGTCGTGGTTCTTCTATTTCCACTCGGTCAGGAATTCCATCCATAATGACCAGCAAGACAGCGGGAGCTAAACGCTCCATGCGTAACAATTCTATCTCGGTTCCCTTTTCTGAAGAGTCATCATCACGATAAGCCCGTACATGCAAACCCGGCCAGCCAGATACCGCATGAGAACGTAGAAGAAAGCCTGTTAAGACTTCAGCATTACCCGTCATTTTCGGGAATCCTCTTTCATCGCTGGCTACACGGCGTTCATGATTATCAATTTCTATTCGTAAAGCGTTATAAGCTTTTTGTAATAAACTACGCTCGCGTGTGCCGATACCGCCAACTGATAACGCTCCTTCTACGGCGCGATCTGTCCAGTTACGGTTAACATAAAAGAACCGAATGGACTCATGAGGTAGAAACTCTTCATGGGGAACCAGATAGGCAAAAGGCACACCTTGCATCAGTCTTAAACGTGCCAGCCAGTTGACAACAAGTGTTGAATTTTCATCAAGCAGGATGTCCGACTCTTGTGCTTTTTTATAAATGTCTTTAAATATCAGATTTGATTGTAAAAACGGTTTCATCATTTAACCCTCCCAGTTTTACCCCATGATCCTTGACCATTGATATTGACTCTATCAATGACACGCTCCAATTTGTCTACAATGCCTTTTTCCAGCTCATTAACTTTATTTTCCAAATCGCCCGGCAAGCTGACTTTATCAATCGCTAAACCACCTGTTTTATCCGCATCAAAACTAAACTGATCCAGTGAGCCATCCAGCAGGACATCTAAATCCTTTTCAATATCAATAGTGGGATCAATACCTTGCACGATCTCCCCCAGTGTTTGTCGTAAACCCGTTTGCAGATGAGAAAACTCAGTATCAGTGTCTTTAATGAGGTGATTGAAGTCTTGCTCTGCTGAAACAGTGACATCTTGTAGTGGTGTTGTTGCTTGTCTGTCAGGCTGCGTTAATACTTGATCAACCTCATCCCGTGCCAGCCCTAATCCATCAGCAATGCCGGGAATATCTTCTTTTCCCAATTCTGGAAGCGTGTCATGAACAGGTACAAGCCTGTCAGGTGCAACTAATGGATTATTTCCAATCATTCGATCCAATAAGTCCAGATGCAATATTCGTTCAAAGACCTTAGGATTAAAATGATCAAACTGATCGCCAATCATTGAATCTGGCAGGGTAGCTTGCCACTGTTCCCAAAGTTGTTTTTTACGTTTGAGGTAGAAATCTCGTCGTCGCCATTCGGCTAATGATTGGGTAAATGCCATATCTGAAAGTGCCAATAAACGACCACACTCAAAGGCGGCTGCCTCTGAAATATCTTCCCGACCATCCTCAACCAGTCGTCTGGCTTGATCAGCGACATGATAGGGAGCATGTTCCAGATTCCGTACCACTTGTCTAGGGGCTAAAGGTCCCCGATACCAAGATTGGGTTTGCTCGCCCTGACGAGTTAGATGATCTACTTGCGTATGTCCGGTATCAGTCATTGCAGCTTTACCCGGTGTAAACAAGGCAGCATCTACAGCCTGATTTTGTTGTCCGGATTTGCCGTATAAACCTATATCAATATTTTTCATCAGGGTTTCGAAACCACCGGTTTCAGAGCAGGTAAAGCTCCAGTTAGCCAGTACCGGAAATTTCACCAGTTTTACAGCCTCACCCAGAAAAGCGGCAAATGCCATGTCATGGAATAGAAAGGGTTGAGCCGTTGGTTCTACTTGTGCAATGTTTTCAGCTATTGGGCTGACTGTTGCGTAGTTAGTTTGGCTGGTTGCAGACCAGCCTGTTCTGGCGACGCTATCTGAATGGGGAACTCTATGTGCTGTATGACGAACAGATTTATTTTTTGTTGCTACATAGGCTTGTTTCTCAGTTGCAAGCGTTTGTTCAGCTACATCCACATACTCCATATCAGCTGAAGCTCGTGTTTCATAATACTGGGCATAACTGGTTGAAGCAGCCATTAATAATCCTTCTGCGAACCCTTCAAAAAAGCTGGCATCACCAATATCATAGTTTGGCTCAGTACAGTTGTCCGTAGGCTCATTAGTCTCTGCCAATACGTCTAGCCGTTCTTCAAGAGAAATCAGGTAAGCTCCATAACTGTGTCCTTTTCTGGGTAAACGATTAGACAGAATAACCGCCATAAAGCCATCATCATCACCTGCTGCCAGTTCGGTATCTGCCAGATTAACTTCACGAACATGCGCCAGATAGGGCAGTTCATCACGTAAGGGGAAGGACTTTTTGACGATATCTTCGGTGACTTCCAGTAAATCCATTGTTCCCGAAGTGTCTAGTTGAAGTGCATCCCGTTGATCTTGTGTTAGCGAGCTATTGAACTCCTCCACACTCACATTGCGTTTAAAATTAGCTTCATGTTCAGCCAGAAGCACTAAAGCAAGCCAGGGCTTACGCTCTAACTTACCATCATCCACATCGCCTACATTACGCTCCCAAGGCAAGGTTCTACGCTTCAAGGTAATATGAGCTAACCGATTATCATAGGCTCCAACAGAATGATTGGGCGGAAATGAACCTAAAACCTCAGTCGCCGCCAGACTTAAGCGGGGTCCAGTCACTTCAATAAACTGATCGACCTCTTCAACCTTTCCGGGTAGCCCATCACCTCCTGATACATTTTGATGCAGATTGATGGTGTATTTACCTGCGGTTAAATCAGGGACACAAGCACTATGAAGTCGCATTTCACCTTTTCTAAGATCACTCATGACTCTTCTCCTTTTGTGTCTGTTGTGCCAATAGTGCCAATTGTGCTCACCGGATCATTCCAGCGGATAGAACTCACCACCGGTTCAATGGTATTTTCAGGTTTGAACAGGCTGTTTAGTTCGTTCTCTTGCAATTGTTGAATCACAGTCTCTACATTCGACGTTGAACCCATGACTGCTGCCAGTTTCACTGTTGGATCAGTCGCCGTACTAACGGCAAAGGTCTGGAATGACGGATTCACTTCGCTAACCGGGCTATCAGGAATCACCTCAAACACAGCAAATAGCCGACCTTCATTTTCAATAACCACAGGCGGTGTATTTTGATGTTTTTGGGAATGACTATCTTGTTTGCGCCTAGCACCGCTTAAGCCTAGCGTGACCAGTTCAGCAATATTAATACTTGCCAGATTGGCTTGAACATCTAGCCCAATCACTACTGTCTGTGAACTGGCGGGTAATAGTGTTTTTGTTGAATAGCTGTTTCTTAATGCTTGTTCGGCTTCAACCTGTGCATAACTGGTCGTGCTACCATGACGTTTACTACCTGTACCATGCGCTCGTAATACAGCACCTGCGCATAAGTAGGTATTAGCATGGACTTGTCGCAGAGTCATAGCTTGATGCCAGCCACTAAAGCCAGAAAAATCATGCGTTTTACCCAACCCACTAATCGCAAAACTATCGGTGCTATTGGGTAATTGAATAGATGAGGACGAAGATGAGAGTGGCTGAGAGTAATTCTGTTGTAGAACCTCACCCGCACGATCAAGAAAGACTAACCGAATGATTTGTTGTTCTGTTTTTTCATCAAAGTCAAAGAAAGGTCGTTGCTTTTGCTGTTCATGGCGTGAATTAGGTAATTTCCATAATTGGGTATCACCACTGTTGATGTCAATGCTTTGCTGTTTAGCCACAATGTTTTCAATACGTTTCATGGCTTCTCGCTGGGCGGCACTAGCCATAACTCCATTGGTAAATTCACGTACTCCACTAACTACGCTGGTTACGGGTAAGCTGCCTGCTGCGGTTACTGTTTTACCACTTTCTTTGGCGCTAGATGCAACCATTTCAAGGCGTGTAGAGACATGACCTTTCCAGCGTTGTTTGACACCTTCAAGAGTGGGAGGAGCGATGATTAAAGGAGTAACTGTTGCAGCCCTTGACGCTGCTGCTCTTGGGCTTGTAGCAGATTTACTAACTGTGGTTTGCAAATACTGAGTTTCTAACTTGAAGGCAGGTGGTGCACGTAATATAGAAACAAGATGGGGCTTGCCTACCTTGTCAGATGATGTATTGAATGCAGGGTCAGGTAGTACAGGTAGCTGATCAGCAGGGTGATAATCCTCTGTTTCTACCATACCTTCTGCCAATGATCCCAAAATGGGAGGAGCTGCCCGATCACTCAGCAGCTCTGCTCTGGCGGCATGACCCGTATTTTTTAATGAATCACGGTAGGTTATGAGTATTTCATTACTGTCCTGAGGCTGATCTGCTGTGTACTGATTAGCATCTGCAAGGATGCCTACAATAAATGCATCCTGACGCTGCGCCCATTCCTGATGGAAAGGTAATGGATGTGGAATATCGCTGGGTTCAACCAAATAATTACCATTCTCATCCGTTATCAAAGCCGTTACCGCATTGCCGATAAAGTTAATACCAGCAACTACGCGCAGACTGGTATAGGCTTCAATGGTGTCTGCCTTAGGTGTTAGATTATTACGATCACGGTTGACCCAAGTTGCATCTGGCAAGGTTTGTTTATGGAAGGACACATCCAGCGTAGATACTTGTGCTCCATCCAGTTCTTTGATGGTCACTGTGAATCTGGACGTTACTTTGGCGAGATCCATGGGTGCAATATCCAGATTTGAAGAGAGATTTTTAGGGTTTTGATGATGGAGTTCTATCGTATTTGATGCCATACGGGTATGTGCTTCAAATGCAAATTCAGGGTTTACTCGATAGGGTCTGTGAGACTCCCCATTATCCATTTCATCTGACTCAGCTCCCGTATCTGGAACTAGCCCACCACTGATAATACCCATGCCTACTGTTGGTTTGCTAGTATCGCCTTGTGCCAAAAACTTTTCATAGAAAGCAGGCCAAGGCAAAGGTTCATTGGAGGTAGTAGAACCTGATGAACCAAAGTGTACTGTTACTGAGGTTACATCCAGATCAAGCTCAGCCGTTCCCCGTAGTTCAGGACCTAGAATATGTAATCTGGCTCCTATTGAGAAGCTCAAACTAATCGTGGCGCAACCTAATAACCAGACACAGATACGAATCCGTACTCCGGCACTGACGGTAATATAAACCTCAAAGTCATAGTGGAAGGGTTCCCATGAAACCAGAATATCCAGACCTGCAACTAACGATGCCCAAACAATAGAGGCGACATAGCTGATCTCCAAACGTCCACCCGCCATGACACAACTAGAAGTTAATGCAAAATAGGATTCCCCCTTGATGGTCAAACCACCACCGGGAGTCCAGTTAAAGCCCAACCGGGGAACAGTCGGATAATAAGCGGGAACAACAAAGCGGGGATGATAACCACCCAGCGTTAGCACAAATTCAGACTTGTCAAACCAGATAACAAAGGCGAAGCCACCCGTCAACCGACAATCACGACTGATTAGCCATGAGTTATCGGTGAGTTGTGCCTGAATGGACATCAGTTGTTCGCGTGTTGAAAAGCGAGCGCGTAAGGCTAATTCAATACTGGCTATAGCCTTGTCAGCCGTGGGTAACTCCATACGAGACAGACCCAGTATTTGTACTTCTACGCCATCACCTGCTTCTACTGAAATAACAGCAATGGATTCTACCAGTGCAAAGCTGGTAAAACGTACTCCTGCTGCAAACCAGAAAGAGCCTCTATCTGGTGGGAATACCTGACTAAATGACTGCAAAGCCTGCATGGGATCTTGCGCCAGTGCAGACTGGCTATCTAATGCTGCCACCAAAGGGAAGGTGGGGATATGATCAATATCCGGTGACACCAGAGAGCGGTTCAAGCCCATGCCACCGCCCAGACCAGTGACAAAGAACGGTGGTGGACCACCAATGGGAGCCAGTAAGGAGGCAAAACCAAACATGGATGTATAGGTATCACTACTGCCAGCAATTGGGAAGACAGCATAAGAACCAATAGCGGTAAGACCACCAAAGCCCGCAATCTCAACCTGTAACATGCCCGAATATTCAACATGATCACCCGGTACTTTGCGGAAACCACCTGCCAGTGTTACACCTGAGCCTTGATAACTGATGGCTAAACCTGCCAGATCGAGTGTCCAGCGAGTTGTATTACTGGGATCTTCAAATGGCACAGTCAGTTTTAGATCATCTACACCAATATTTAGCCCAGAGAGTTTGACACCGCCATCGAGTAAAGCGGATACGGTGTCTGTTTTTTTGCCACCATTAGCGGTGCTTATTTCGGTATAGTCAATCCCAATCTGTTCGACATACATTGGGCCAAAGCTTTGCTGAATGGGAATCCAGATAGGTTTTTCATCGGCATCCAGTAAGCGGAACCGGAGTGAGAAATCGGGTTTAACAAGTAGGGTGACTTGAGCATTAAAGATCGGTTTTACGGAATCATCATCACCTTGTTGAGTGTTTTCAGAATCTTGTGATAATAATTTACTGGCTACCGGATTCCCGTTACCACCTGAGCTACCAATCGGCACACCCAGACCTAACAAGGTACAACGAACGCCTGCTATGGGAGTAACACTGCTATTAGCAAAGTTACGCTCATAAACCGTATCAAGCCGAATAGCATTCACTGAAACACCCGCATCAATGAGCTTGCCGTCATTACTGTTAGCCACGGTGAAACCTAAACCACGGACTCTAATCCAGGGCGCAATGCTAATATCCAGATTAGTAAATTCGGCAGGAGATGAAACAGAGCTGTTGACTGATACCAATAGCAGGGTGATACCCGCATCATCGGGAGTATCATCCCCCCACGAATCATCACTTGTTTCCATTGAAAACTGTGTGTCAGCGGATGAAATTAGCGGGAAGGCTTCACTAAGGCTGAGTCGCAAGCCGTAGACGGTACGCTCGCCACTGTCTGCTTTTGCAAACTGAATAATGAATTTATCCAGAGTGATAACTGTACTGGTGAGCTGGTTAGCCACTTCTGTTGCAAGATACCAAACCCGGTTGCTCAGTGCCTGCATATTTTGATTGAGTAGATCATCTAGCAAACCGCTGTTGGCAAAATTGTAGGGTGAAGAACAATCGACTGATCCACTGTTGAGTATGCCAGCCTGACATAATATTTTACCTATCTGATTTCCGCTACCACCTATGGTTTTTTTAAGCCATGTTTGAACAACTTCTTCTTTGATAAGCAAATCGGTAATCAAGGGGATGAGATAGGTCTTGCCAATCTTCTCGGTACAGCCAGCCAGATTTGTGTCAGTCCCACCTTCTCGACAGAAACCATTTATTGTAGGCTGGTTGAAAGTCAGCTTAATCAAGATAGCTTCTCGTGGAGAAACATCAGGCAATACGGGAGGTGCTAACCATAACCCCGTTTCTGCATACTGTTGATTGCTGGTGCTACGATCAAAAGAAACACCAATGAAAGGTAGAACAGGAATTATTTCAATCCCTAATAAATCAGGATCAGTTACTTCCAGCTGCAAACTGGCTTGTTCCAGTCCAGATGGACTTAGATGAAGCTCACTGTTAAGAGCTAGCCCTTCTATTAGTGATAAATTATTAGCTACTACCGATAAGTTAGCCGTTGAGTCCAAAGTGATGCTGATAGTCGTTGCAGGTAAAAGCGGTGTAATAACTAAATGCCCAGCGGGATTAATTGCTACAAGATCATCTGGCAAAATTTGATCAGCCCATTGCTGTAATGCTGCCAACAATGAAGCAGGATCCTCGGTTAAGCGATTTTGTAGATAGTTTACTGGGTTTTGTGCTAATAACTGGATACGTTCCGTGCTAAATGAACCTGATTCACGTAATGCCAGTGCATTACCTAAATCAGCCAGTAAAGTACCCACATCACCAAGTTCAGTGGTAGCAGCATCCAGCACTTTGGGCAAGGCATAGCTGATACCAGAAGTAACTAGGCTATCCAAACCACTTATTTCTGGAAGCAATGTAAAGGCTAACTCGGATGCTCCCGTTGCTTTTATTCTTACATCTAATTGGGGTGCTGTTAATGAGCCAGGAGGTAGCGTTAAATTAACCTTGGCATAGTCCAGTTGGGGATCTTGTTGAGGAAATTGATTAATATGAAGTGATGAGCTAATCCCCACCTGTACTGATAAACCCGCATTAATTTGAATAATAGCCGTACTGGAATGTTGAATAGTAGCGCTACTATTGCTATCAGCTTCTTTGGTCAGCATTAACTGAACCACATTATTAGGCAAGCTATTGACGGATAAGGAAGCATCAAAAGGTAAGGGTAAAGTACCAGACCCAACTGAGGGAATATCCAGCCCAAAGAGTCCTTTGAGTGCATCAATTAGAGCAACCAGCTGTGTAGCGTCTATCGTATCTATGGCATCTATCGTATCTAAGGATGATAAGTCGGTACTAGCTCCCAGTATGCTCGAATCAGTGAGCCACTTTCCAGGGGATGCTAATAATCCAGCGAAGCTTTGCACCGTTTGCAAACCCGTTTCGACATCATCACGTATTAATCCTATGGCTGCCAATAACGGTTTCAACTCAGGAAGTTGTTGCTGTAATTCGGTAAAGACTAACCGTAACATTTCACCGGGTAAGGCAAATTTCAACCATTGCTTGAGTGCAATTTTATCCAGTGCAGGATGTAATTCAATCTGATCAGGGAGGATTCCTTCTACCGCATCCAGACTAACAAAATTCACAGTAACGGGGTTGGTTGCCTGTGTATTAGTTTGTACCTGTAGTCCCGGTTTTCCTAAAGGTCCAATAGGTTTAACGATTTGTAGCCCTAACTGGCTTTGCATTTGTCCATTGAGTTGTAACTGGATATTGCCGCTAATCTCGACGGTGTTATCAATCACCCAAGGCTGGGCTTCATTCACCGCTAGACGAATAGACAAAGGATTCGTTAGCTGAAGCTGTAAATCAAAGTGATTGCTTAGGGCAATATCAATATGATCTGGCACGGCTGCTGAAATGTCATCCAGACTTTGCCCCAGTAACTTGCGTACTGAAAGGATCAGTTCATTACGAACGGTTTGTCCTTGTGTGAGTAGATTTTGAAGCTCGGTTTGAGGATCAATAAGGAAGCGGCGCAAGCTATCGGCATTAAATTGAAACTGGTTATTAGCATTATTAATAGAACCTAGCTGCATGGAATCCAGCAGTTGCATAAAGTAGCTAATATCACTAGTTGTACTTATATCTCCCAAACTGTTGGTGAGACTGCCCAAGAGTACATTGATCTCTTGGGATAAAGGTGTGTCCAAGAGGTTTGTTTGTTCATTGATCTGCCAGTGATCCTGATGCAAGCCAAAGACAGAGGCATCGTATAAGTCAATCGATGCTGAAATATCAAATGGATCTAATGCAGTAATATCCAGCTCAAATACGGCATAGCGTATACGAGGATCTCTTGGCGTATCACTGGCGTGATTTACAACGGGTGTACCAACTAACCAACCTTCTTGACGGCTTAGTTCAATACGCCATTGTAGACGCGGTACGATGCGTTCATTAGCGGGATTTCCTGAAGTATCTGCCTGTAATTCAACACGATGTAAATCCATGCGTAACTGGCTTTTTACCTTGACCTGACCCGAAGCAACGGCTTGATTGCTGAAGTGGCTTCTAATACCAAAGCCGAGATGAGTGACGGCTTGTCCATTGTTCCCGTCTGGCAAGAAGCTTAATGCTTTTTGCAGAACCTGATGAATAAAGGTCGCTAGTAAACGATCCAGTTCTTCAGGTGTAATGCGTGTAATGATAGTGGTTGCATTGACACTGGCGGGCAAGGGATCAAACGCGGTGGCGGTGAAATCAGCCAGTGGAGCAGGAATAAATTCCAGAATATTGTCATTGTCTGGATCAGGGACATAACCCTCAAGGAAATGATTAAAGGTATCCAGTAAGTCATTGAGTACCGCAATATCTTCAACCGCATCACCGGACTCATCCAGCATTCTCCGCAAGCTTTGTAAGCTGCGCATGGCATTGGTTGATAGCAGGTCATCAAGAAACTCAAAGGTTGCTCCGGTATGAGGCGTGCCTAGAGTAACCAAGTGACTTACACCACCGTCTTTGGCTACGTGTCGAGCCACTTGTCCACTAATAGAATGGGCAATTACTGCAATATCTCCACCCGTTGTTTGCACCAGTTGATCAATCACACGCCGTAGACGTTGTTGTTGACCATCCGTACCCGTAATAACAGGCACTTGATTTAGTGTGTTTTCATCTGGGCTGGCATCCAGAGCAGGGTCAGGGTAAACCGTTGCCTGAGCGCGTGTGGGCATAAGGACAAACCAGGGATCAGTATTGGTGGTATTGGCAATGATACTCAGATCAAAAGCGGCTGGGATAACCCCAGCATCACGTAAATCAATGATATTGCTGGATGCTTGCTGAACTGACCAGTCACTCACCCCCGGTAAGGGAGCGATCAGATAGAGCTGACGGGCTGCGGGAGGGGCATCATTGGGTAAATGTAGCGCAGGGTCAAACAGAGCAGGGGCGTTAAGATGTGAAACAGGAGCGATTTCTAGCTCGTTCCAGCCTGAGACAGTTTGCTTGTCAGCCAATACAATGCCATCGCCATTCAGAACCTGACTACGCAAGGCTTCCAGTGCAACGGGAAGATCACCCAAATGGGCTAATCGCTCCTGTAATTCTGGAATCAATGCACTTGCTGTTTCTAGCCATTCGCTTAACTGAGTTATATTTGGCGTTGGATTATTATTATCGCTAATAAAATCACTAAGTTCAGCAGGTAATAAATGGCTTGCCAGTTGTGAGAATCCGGCTAATGAAGGTCCTTCAGGATCTAGCCAGAGTAGTAACTCAGGTGTGTTTTCGGCGGCGGATAATTTGATTGCCCAAGGATCATTATAAGTCCCCTGCCCTGTGAAAGAAGCATCTAATACGGGTGGAATACCATTACCATCAGAAGAGGGAAAACTGAGTCCATCCAGTGATGAAAATAGTGATGATAACCAAGCTAATGCAGGTAGGCTGAAATCTGGCCAGTCTGTGCCGTCATCGCTGCTACCTCCTGTTGTAAACAGGGCTTTTAGCCAGTTAATCAGCGCATCAAAGGGGTTCTCAAATAAATCGGGAAGAGACAGTGAAGGGAAGTTAGCTGTCGGTAAATCAATTGAAAAACCATTAAGTTGAGGTAAGTTTAGGCGAATAGAACCGATATTGGGTAGCCATGAGAATAGAGCGGCTAGTTTTACACCCCAGTTTTCCGAGTCACCAGAGCCAGAAGAGCTGAACCAGTTACCTAACAAGGCTTGTATAGCTGACCAGGGAAGATCAGGTAAATCAATACTCTCTAGCCATGCCAGACTGAAATTAGGCAGGTCTATTGGAGAACCTTCAACGATAATCTGGGGTTGAGTGATGAAAACTTCAGCATCCCATCCAGTATTATCACGCCAGACAAGTTCTAGCACGATTGAATCAGCTTTCAGAGTTAAACTACCTAATGAATTATCTGATTCAATAGAAAGGTTTTCACCCAATGAAACTCTCACCCGTTGTCCGGGCATCCATTTAAGAGCTGGATTTTGTGGGCAAATAGAGGCTAAGGGTAAATCCGCCTGTAAGAAATCATTGTGATGACTAATGCCTAGCTGTTTACCTTCAATAGGTGGTAGTAATGGTTGGAGGGCTTGTGAGAAAAAGAGTGTTGTACCCGCAGAATTGCCATCAGTATCCAAAATGTCATCAGCATAAATAATCAGGCTTGATTGACCTTTTACATCGTCTGTACTGCTGGTATTGTCAAATAAAATACACTCCCAAGGTTCAGCAGGTGTACCCGAACCGCTTATGGTTGGGGTAGCAATACCCGTGAATTTTAGTAATACAGCCATTTCCTGCATCAGTAGTGACCATGAAGCACCCGCCTCATTGAGTACCCGCAGGTGATAGCAAGCTATCACACCCAAAGGATTCTGGAAGAAATCGGTCATACTGACTAAAGTTGGCCAGCTTCCATCACTGCCCTGTGGAGCTACCAGCCCTGCTAGTGCAGCCAGTGCATGGGTTTCTTCACTGCTATTTATCTGTAATACGTTGAGTAACTGCTGGGTTATGTCACTAATAACTGACTGACCAACTTCTTCTAGTACATCCGTTGAAAGCAGGTCTAGTTTGGGGTATTCGTGTGTGCCAATCGTGACATCATAGGCTTCAATAATTGGGATTAGCTTTTGCTCGGTGTTTAATGCTAAACCAGCATGGAGCTGGTGGACTTTGATAGCTGGTTCTGATTGAGAAACATTTAAAAAAGGCGTATCTGAGACACTGGACTTTAATGCAATATGCAAACGCAGGTCACTACAGCCTTTAATGACAGGGTTAGCACCCGTTAGTAGCGTTAGAAACTCAATCTCTGCAATGGCACTTCCTTCTGCTCCTGTTGGCATGGAGTTACTTGTTTGATAGGCAAACCGCGCTCCTGCATGAATAATCTTATTTCCACCCGAAGCTGCGGGTTCAATAAATAGAGTGATTCTGGGTGACCAATCGGTGTCAGCCAAAGCAATGGTGAAGGGATCTTGTCGCGTACCACTCCCTGTAAGGGTATCAATACCCAATAAAACACCTAGTTCTGTATACCACTGTTCAATTATTTGTGTGTCATTGACAATGGTTTGTAACCAATCACCTAATGCTTCTACACCCTGAGTGGCAAGCTCAGCAATCGGTAAGACAGGAATGCCATTGTCAGCATTAAGCCCAAAGAGTGATAACAGAGCAGATAATTGTGCTGAATCATTATTCTGAAGATCTAGCAGTGAGAGCAAGACATCAATAATTGAATGGCTTAAGTCCCCACTTAGCTCTTTAATGTCAATATCAGCCGCTTCTGTTTGATTTGGTAATTTGAGTCCTTTAACAATCAATTGAACACTGGCTGCTCCACCTGTGTTCATGGGTAGGTTCGCGTTAAAGCAGGCTCCTTTTAGGGAAATCCCTGAGCTGGATATGCCATTGGGCAATATCTCGACTAAAGCCGATAGTTGTATAAATTGCTGATTATCCCCAGCGAGGAAGTCAGCGACTAGTGCATTGTTGTGTACTTGAATATGTAAAAGAGGTACTTTCAGAAATAGCGCAAGATTGACCTCATTAGGTTGATAAAGGTTAATGCGCGCCCCAAATGAAAGTGTGGCTCCTGTTTCATTATCATCTGGCTCAATAATGGCGTACAGCCCCGTAGTCACGCTGTCATTGGTCTGGTCAACAATAGGAATCCAGCGTTCTTCACTGGTTAAATCAGGCAGGTCTATTTGGTCTCTAACACTACCCAGTAGTTGTTCAGCCAGCTCAACGGCTGCATCACGTTGATAGGGAGTGGTTAGTATTTGTGAAATATACCGATCAGGTGCTTTAAACCATTCTGTTTCAAAGTCATTACCGTCTCTGAGTAAACCAAAGGCTTTAGCAAGAAGAATAAGTTCAGGTGAAAGTGAGATACTAGCGTTCATTATTCTTCTCCCTTATTTTTTGACTGCTCATTCTGTTCAGTTTTTTTGAGTGTACTGATAGGTGTATTAGGTTGATTTTGATTGAGAAGGCTATTTTCAAAGAAGTGGTAAGCTTGTGGAATCACCACTAGCCCTTTCTCTGTTGTCACAATTGCTCCAGCCCGTAAAACGCGTCCTTGTTGATCCCTTCCTGATTCTGCGGCGATACCATTAGTCACTTGTAATACAGCATCATAAGCAGCTGCAATAACTGCTCCACCCCACGTGTTGACCAGTACATCCGGTCCTCTTGGCTGCATTTCTGTGGTCATGACTGTACCCGCAAACCTGCCATTTTTACCAGTTGCAAAAGGAACGGTTAGTGTTGCCTTTCCTGTTTGTTCGCTTTCCAGAACAATTCCCACCAAGATAAGACCCGGTTGCACTTCAACCACGGTTTCATCGGGATAGAAAAGCACCTCTGCATCACCTTGTTGCCAGATGACAGGTGTATCTTTATCTATTGAGTTCGCAGGTTGTAGTGCCAGTCGAAACAAGCTGATCAGTGTATCTTTCTCAATTTCAACCGGAGAAGAAATGTCTCCTTCACTCAAAGGAGCTATTGGCGATAGCTCGGGACAGTGTTTTTTGAGTTTCTTTAACAGCTTACGACACTCTTTTTTCAGTGTGTCCTGAAATAGAGATTCAAAAACAATGCCAAAAGTGGCTGGAATCATAGGATCTTTGAAGAAGGAATGATCAAGATCAGAAGAACGTACCGAAAAATCGGTCACTTTTTTAATTGGTTTATCAGACATGCCCTATACCTCGCAGTGATCAGTGCTGATCTGAGGATATAGAAATATTGGTAACACCCTCTGACCAGATCATGGCGGAGCATTCATGAAAAAAATGACAAACAGCCAGTAAATTACTGGTTCTGTTGATTCTGAAAATGGTTTAAATAGTCTTGTTTGATACTCTTGTAATTATTTAACCCTAGTTTTTAGTTTTAGTCATTAACTTATGTCGAAGCTCTTTGTCTTCATAAACAAGCCGTTAATCATTTTTTAGTACACTCGCATCAAAAAGTATAGTAAAGGATTTTTCTTTTTGTTGAAAAATGATACAGGCTTATCATTTTATATCATTCAGGAGATAGGTAATTATTAATAATTTCAGCTAGTTATTAATGTATAAAAATTTTACTATAAATGGCACTGCCGTTCCTATGTTTTATAAGTGTCTTCCATATATGATCTTTACTTTGGGAAAAAATCGAACGTATCTGCTTTCTTACGAATATCCTTAACCAGATTACCTTCATGATTGAAATAGTATCGGTACAGGGGGGTGTTACTATTTCGTACCTGTTATATTGTTGAATCTGGTTATCTAATATTACGTGCTTGATTTATCAAATCAACAATATATATTCTTTAAACATATTAAATAAGTCATTCTATTAACCAGTATAGGTACTCAAAGGAATCGATGTTTAATTACAAAGATATTCTATATAAATGCTTTCCCAATAAACTTTTAAATGAAGATAAAAACGAGTGGGGAATTGTTGGAGAATCAGACCTTGATTGGGCCGTCCAAGGCCCACCCATCGGGACTTGGACCACAAGCACCGGTACCTTTGATACAGTCATGAAAGACACCTTGACCATGGCCAAAGACGGTACCGGTTGGCTACAAACTCAATCCGCGATGCGCGGGCAGGAGTTACTTCCCGTGATGTGGAAGCAGCC
>JAUTBV010065540.1:0-38652 GCA_032361325.1 Lepetodrilus fucensis
TGGGGAGAACATGTAGTTCTCCCCATATGACACTCCCCCACTACTGGCTCCAGACTAACATTTTGTTGAGTTACTTGCCCGCAGAGCAAGTCACGGCAAGTTGCAATGGCACCAAAGGTGCTAAATGTTCAAAAGTAGGTTGCCCGCAGTGCAATTAACTTGCTCCTGTACGTCGGGCATATGTTAGTACAGAGTCCTGCTGTTATTCTATGGATCAGGACCCCGATTTGAGTGTGCTTCATATGTTGAACTGAGAGAATACTAACAGCTTTGACCAGTAATAGGCCCTGTGATGTTGGCTTCTACTGTCCCCAGCATTGACCAAAGTTTGAAACAAACCATTTCTATCGCATTCAGAATGACAAAAGTACTGTTTTGACTAGTTTCGATTAAGTTTTGTGTGGCTGCAGGATACATTTTGGTCTTGCATCAACGGCCATGGAAATTCGCTTTCCAAATGCAATTGTGATGAATATGCTGTATTTACCATTGTACTTTGTAGTACAACTTATCATCAAATGTTTATTGGTATCAGCTGATGGTTTACTGCAACATTAAGTGCTACAGGTGTTGCAGGTTTCCTCCTGTTATTACTGACAAGCACATATACCAGCAAAACCATATGAAACAGTAAAATAAAAAAAGTACACATCCACCCCAAAACCATACAATATTTTCCAAAATATGATATTTTTACTTTTACAACTTTACCAAATGTTAACCAAAAGTATAGCACATGCACGCATTTCAACGTTTGGACACACCTAAAAAAAACTAGAAAAAAATAGCTGTACATTGAAAGTAGTTCCGGCATGACTTGTTTATGAAGCTCATAATAATTGTGTGTTTTCTCTTTTCTTCCAGGGTATCATTGAAAACAATAAGAGTCAACACAAGAGGTCAGAAAGCGAAGAGGAGTCAAAAGGGGTAAGAAATACCACAATATTCTAAACTTTTTAGGCCAGATAATAATTTAATAAATCTTTTTTAATCTGGCAGATATGACAAATTTGTAGCCAATTTGTAGCCAAAATTTGAACCTGCTCCAGGGACGTGGCATCCGACAGCTGAAGTTACGTTTTCTGACAGTTATAATATGATGCTCTGCAGTGTAGCTAACATCCTTAGTTCATCAGTAACAGCCAGTGCTTGAAGGTTTGTTGCAATGATGCAAAGGTGATGTGAGTGAAATATACCTGCAAGATAAGCATGCTTGCGCCATTTTTCAAGAAGCATATGATTATGAGGTAAGGTGAATACTATAACTATTGTGAAGAAGCTATACAATTTGCCATTATCCATTTACATGCGGCTAGGTAGATCAGACAAGAATACCATTGCTCGGTTGTAGCAAAATCCATATCAATTAGTCTGCGAATACCCATGCTCTACTAGGCTATTCCACTGTACCAGTGTACACGCTGCAACAGCTCTAACCGGTTCCCTGTGATTGGAATAGAGCAATATGATTGAATCTATAAACTTATCAGATTTTTTAAACAATCCGTAGGCTTGTTTAAAAAACAGATGTTCTGCAATCGAAAAGTTAATTTTTGTATTATTTGAATTGTCGAACAAATATCAACTAAGGATTTCATATAATTCTAGGTGCATCAGTTTGATCAAAATTGATTCAAATGTACAATCACAAATTGTAAATGGATCAGTGACGTAATCTTTACTAATGGTGTACAAATTAAGATGTTTTACTCTCTTGGCAACACTCAAGCAGTGATCGTGTGTTCAAATTTAGAACCTACTTTGCATAGCTAATGACATTACTCAAAAACTACTATCGGGACATTATTCATTCACAGATATGTTCTGAATTATAATTCTGAAGTTTCCAAAAAAATTCACATACCAAATTAGAAGGTAAAACATCTTCTCATTAGAGGGTGCAAACACAAGGATGGATTTATAAGCAGAATCTTAGTAGAGCGTGGCGATTACTATAATAGCATTTTCCATTTGGCTAGTTCAGACGGAAATATGTTTACGGAAATACCTTGTAGTTACTTTTAAAGTTACTAACTTAATTTAATTGAGATTTAATTTAGTTACTTATATAATTTTATGGATTAGCCCACATTGTGAAAACGCTTTAGGCATTTTTTCTATAATAAAATAAGGATAGTTTCCTGCAGCTTTTCCACATAAACATTGCTAACACAGTACTAACTGAACTAGAGAATATTGAACTCCATTGGGTTTTTTTGGGGGGGGTATTTGATGTCAGGTAACATTACAGGTAGAAAACTGCTTCTCTTCCGATGAAAATATAAAATATTACACAAAACATATAGATCGATGATAACGGATAGTTTGAATATAGAGGATATGAATTTGAAAATGTATATTGTTCAATGTATTGCTTAGTTGTCGTAACTGCCTCGAGCAGAACTATTATTATTAATTTACTCTTGTAACAATTAGTGGCAGTGATCGGAAGATAGCCTGGCAGTCAGGGATGAAAACTTGCCATTAAAACTAGTAGCCCGAATAATGATACAAATAACAAATGTTTACACAAAACATGAATTCCTACTAGGATACCTTTAGCATTGGGAGAAATTGCCCAGGCTAGTGTTAATTTCCTTGAAAAAAATCTTATTTTGCTGTGCATGATGAAAAATAATACTAATGTTTATTTTATTGGTGAATTGACTGAAATAAACTCATGCTTTGTTTTAGCACTGAAGCTAGTTGTGACACAAGATTTGTGTTGGTGTTGGTGATGTTGAGATTGAGAAGGAAAATGTTCTGTTTAGTTTTAATATTCTGCGACTGCTGCACAAGAATTATCCACTATTAGGATGCACTTTGCAGGATCACGAGACTGAATTTTTCAAGTTTTCAATAATTTATTTAAATTCAGCAAATTGTGCTGGCATTCCTCGGTGCGTGGAGGCGATCTTAAGCATGGAGACTTAAATATACATGATGCATCGATATGCGACTTGTATGATGGTCGCTGTTTTAGTGACCTGACTGACCCTTGACTGATGAACCAAAATGATTGTAAAAGTTTGTATTTTGAGAGAAACAAAATTAAATGTCCTCATATTTGCAATTCAATTAATTTAATATTGAATTTTCCCCCCGAGTAAGATATTTGAAGTTGAGTCACGTATTCCAATAATTCATAATACGTTTTCTGGTATTAAATTAACTAAAGGGTAGGCTACAATTGCTGTGAATTAAATAATGTACTTGTGAAGGCATTATGTACCAATATTATCTACATCTGCATTAATAATAACATTAATATTCATTAATATTAATGTCATAGTGATTGATATTTTGATTGTGAAACATAAAAAAATAATTACGTTATTTTCCACAATATAATACAAAATTAAATTGGCAGACTATGTAGGAAATTACAGCAGCTTTTATTCATTGGATATTTTCCATAATTATCAGGTAGATCTAATTTACATGCTATAGAAACCTGCATCCCTTGACTGCCCTTTGTGAAATGGTTTAGCCCCTCACTGAGAGGGTTTTCTTTATGATCCTACGTCATTATAGATGTAGTCCCTGCCTTGATGGAATTCCCTTCAATGTGAATACTCCCTTTGTTGGCAGAGAAAAGCCAGTCTATTTATAGCCTGGACACATGTAGAGCGACCAGGGTATAGCGAGATCCTACCTTGCATCTGGCATGGGCTTCGAAAAACGACTATAGTCTGCTTCAACCACCTTGATTAAGCGCTTCGTAAATAATAGATTCAGAGTTAATTTTCTTGGGAATTCTTTGTGGAAATGATAACATTTCTCCGGAATGCTGCATTGTTGCCTTTGGAAAACATATTATTTCTGTCATTTTGTTTCATCTTGCCTATGGTGTTTAAGAAAAACGATTGATCGTTCGTGATGATAAATATTATTTGATTCTGACAAAATGATTAGTGGAGTTTTAACATTTGTATGGTACCCTTCTTGTGGATATAAATTTATGGCTTCATTTTTGGATATAATATAAGGAAAGGTATGGCATTTACCAGATGTTGTGGTTCCCACAGTACTTTAAGTACCCTTAATGAGACTAGTATGCGCACAGAAAAATGTCCTCGTACATTACTACAACCACTAATGGTGATCAATAACTAAGGGAGAAGAAGATTTTCCTTGTTTTCCTCAACTCAAATGATCATATTTTCTTGTAATGTTTCCAAATTTACAAGTTTATTGAAATGTCAAAGATTTTCACAATTATTTGTCTTTAATACTAACTATAGATGGCATATTTCATAATTAATTTAAAGTGATTCTTAATTGAAATGAAGTCCATGGAAATTAAGTCCAATTGCCCATTACAACGCACAATTGTGAAAGTGTTATGATTCATCTCACAAGTGATGCAATTTTCCCCCGGAGTGGTTTATTTATGTGCTTCCTTATCCCAGCAGTGCGACCAGATTAAATGTTACGAGCAGCAAGCACTGAAATAGTCGTCCTGTAGTGTTGTGAGTGTTCGAATGATAGCCTAAATTGTTTCTCATGTTCGTGGAATGTTTCCCTAAGAGAGTTCATCAATTTCAGAATCTTACATTTTGTTTTCACACTGGCTGCCCGCAGAGAAGTTAAACTCCATATTCACTCGTGAACTCACTCAAACTGGCTGATTAAGTAAATCATTTGTAAATAGAATCATCTTTTTCAAGAATTTATGTAGTAGTATTAAATAGCTACACATCTTGATATATCAGCATATTTACAAGCATATGTATTTGCCAAAATGATATTGGTATAACAGAAGCTTTTGCTAGTTGTTAGAACAAAATCCATCCCCACATTTTTATCATATTACTAAATACTGTGGCGTTTTCTTGCTGAAAAGTAGTATTTTGATAGGGGAAAATTAACATGTAGAAATATTTGTTATCAGTGTTAATAGATATTATGAATAGGCCTAGAAAAAGACAAATTTCAAAGTTTATGAAAAATGTTTTACTACCAAATATTATTGGTGGTGATTGTGTGATCTTTATCTTCAACACAATGACTTTGTTGGGTATTTGACAAAATTGCTTTGTTGTGTGTTTTGTAGTTTTTATCATTCTAAACACTGAACAAGACCTGAGAAACAACATTTAATCATTTAGACTTGCACAAATTTACCATGTCAGTCGAATCATACAAGATTTATTTGTAATTAACTTAAAAGAAGAATGGCATCTGTTATTAAACCACACCCCTTGAGAAAGGAGTAACCTAAAGTTTTCTTCTGGAAACGTGAAGCCAAAAATTTTAAGGATCCAATTTCTATACTATTGACCTTTCAGTTTGTCAATTTGGTGCCGAAAAGTGCTTTATTACTCAGAAGATAATATAGATTATTTGGAAACAGGCTATAGCGAGTGGCAGGAGATAAGCGCCCTAGCTTGAAGCCGGTATTGATTTTGTGCTTCAGCTATAGATTACACTTGGTGGAAGGACCAGGAGATCAGGCCTTGGTTGACAAGCAAGCCAGTCAGCCAGCAGGCAACTCAGCTAGTGTAGGAAAGAAAAACAACCCGCCAAATAGTCCTCTAAAAGCTTTCACGTAACTTTGAAACTGCCTTAATCACAAAAAATAATCAAGGAACTTGTGTAGTTTAATATGTTTGAAAAGTGTGTCCCAAGTTTATCTGGTGCGAAAGATTGCTTTAAAACCCAACTTTATTTTGCTTTTGTGGAGCCATTAGAAAATTTGCCGGGACTACTTTATGCAAATATGGCCACCATATAAATAAAGCATTATGAGCCCAGTAGAACGAAACATGTTACACTGAGTCCATACAGAAAGATCTAAATTCAATTTGAAGAAGACTGGTCATCTTGGGTATAAGGGTCCTTGTGATGGGAAGTTACACGGGTGGGGGAAATGAATTTATTAGAGAGGAAAGGCCCGGCTGAATGAGCAGCTAGGAGAGACCTTATCCTGCGTTATACTCTGTGTAGGCTGGCTATATTATAGCTAGGCAGGCAGGCTGGCTAGCTCTGCCACAGCTTGATAAATGGGGACGGCTGTATTGTCCCTTACAGCTTATTCAACCATGGGCAGAATGTAAATTGGACCAGTCTATTTGTGAAGGGATGGGGGGAGAGGGTGACTCTGGGCTTCAATTAAGAGGCATTTCCCTTGAACCTGATGAAGTGGCACATGTTGTAAACTCTTGTAGAGGACGGAACTGGCAGGGGGAATCTCCCAGCTTGAGAAAAAGCAAACCTGTACTGCTGGAGGGAGCACTGGCTCGGTTGAGGGGTTTTTCATATTGGTATGCTCTGTTTCTGCTCTCAACCTGGGATATTTTTAGTGGTCTTAACCAAGCTGTGAGAAACTGCCTGCCTGCCTGATCATCAGAGGTCTGATTGTTCTCAGTATCACAAGTAAGTAGTCACAGTAGATATACTGGAAACAAAAGGAATTAATTCTTTTGTGTAGATGGACCCAGGTCCCGGTTTAATACAGGATTATGAAGGTGGAAGGGGAAAATGGAGGCTGGTAGATATATTTAGAACGACCAGGGGTTTAGCTGGCTAGAAAACTAGTTCATTTAGAGGTCTCTACTTCATTACCTTCTTGCGTTAAGGAAACAAGCCTCTTGTACAGATTATTTTTGTTTTTGTTTTTAAGAGTTGTGTTTACATTATGACATTTTGTCAAGGTGTGTTATGGTGGCTCTCTGGGTTATCAAATGTACAGCATGGTGACCTTTGCTTTGTCTGAACATTGAGCGGTCAGGCAAAACCTTTGTTTGCCGAAAGGAAGGACAAAAGTAGAGGGAAAGAGTGTATGGAGGGATATATTGAAGGCTGTAGTAGGTACGCTGGTGTTGTAATAGGTAGAGGCAGCCTGGCACTGGCTGTGGAGGGTGAGGGGAGGTTTGCCTGCATATGCATGAGGCTGGTGAACACGGACTGTTTGAATATGGCTGCCTGCCTGCTGTACTGGCTCACTCACTGACTAGAGTCCACTGCTGGAGACCAGGCTTGCTGTCTGTCTCTGCTTTCTGTCTTTCTCTAGTAATATTACTAGCGAAAACAACTTTATGTTGTAAAAACATTATGACTTTTTAATTATTATATTTATATATTGATTAACTTAAATTTTAATTTAGTTTATTTTTAAAACGCCAAAAGAGAAGAAAAACTTTTAAAAGTATCGTAACTCATTTCTTCTTATTTTTTTCAGTGGAAATTAAAAATAATGTATCTACAATGTTCTGGTTTTTTTTATAAACTATTAGTTAGTATAAGTATCTGCACAGATATTGTAATTAAAACAATGGGGGGGGGGGGGGGGTCTTGTGATTACTGATAACCCTGTGTTTTATTCAATGTTTTGACTACCTCCTGTAGTTGTAACAAACTGTAGCGTGTTTGATAAATGCTTTTATTGATTACCTCCCTTTATTATATGGTTAAAGCAAAATCCAAGTAGTAACTTGAGGCTATGGAAAAGACACTTATGTCATAAGTCCATTAAACCAATATTTTGGAAGTTACGTTTATCTATCCAGACTAAATATCAATGACAAAATCATCATCTAATTACTTCATGTCAGTATTACCATACATTAGGTGAAACTATGCACTATTTTATGTAACGTAGGATATGTTATTTAAAAAAAAAATATGTAAAGCTAGTGGGATTGGTGACTCGTGTAATGTAATGATTTAACCTTCTTTCTTTTAAAATGCATCCAACAAATGTTATGTTTATATATATCATGGGGGAACTTCTGTTGACATTATTACAGTGAGCTGTTCAATTTTGATCGTTAAAAACCTGGGCTATCTATCACACTGCCACTTCAAGCTGTGCTATGAAAAACAGAAGGATTTTATGATGCAATTATGTAACAGAAGTCTATTGTTTGGTTGGTTGATCACAGAATTTACATCACTAATCCTGTGTTATTTAGAGGTAATTGAGTGTTCAATTGTATACACTTAAATCACCATAAAACAACCTCCATGGTACTGCAAGATGGTATTTTATTATTTTATTTTACAATTTCTTTTAGTGTTGTGCATCTATGGTTTCATGCAAATGATGAAATTCATCAAATATTTCAATCTGGAATACTACGAGTAGTAGTAGTTTTATATTTGACCTATCTCGATATGTCAATCTCCCACCATTTAAAAAGTCCTTTATTTAGATCTTAATTCCATTTCATTTATTCCATTTCAACCATATTTTATTCTTTAAATTGGTTGTCCCTAATCAAACGAACAGCTACAAATTTAGTTATTTTCTGTTCAAATTATTAGTGTATTCACAGTATATCAGTCGAAGAAAAGACAACAGGATGAATTTTTTGGTTGACACTGATCTGTCTATGTCCTACACGTGTCAATGCTTGACGGATGTGTCAATGCTTGACGGACGTGTCAATGGGGCTTGGCTTTGTGATAGTCGTGATTTCCATTCCCGTACCTGTACATTCTCTCTATTTGTTGCAGGAGGCTGGAAGCGGTGAAGACACCTCCGATTCTAGAGGCACACCAACATCGACAGGTGTGCCTCACCCTTCAGTGTCCTCCCTCCGCCCAATCCCCTCACCCTCAGGGTCCACGGGGTCCCGGTCCAATACGCCAGCATCACTTCCAGGTAAGTCTCCGACCCATTTAGCAGTGTTCTGTATCTTCGCAGCCCTGTGTTCAACAAGGCCATCGTTCTGTAATATTTTGTGGAACTGTCTTTTTCTTTCCTCAAGTTCCTACTAACAGTCTCTGCAGAATTTTGTTTAGATCCAACCCCAAATCAAGTCATGATATTAGTGAAAGATTCTAGAAAGTGACTTTAAACCCCAAACCAACCAACCAACCAATCCAACCCCAAATAATTGTCTACTTTCCGAAAGACTTGCAGCGTGTTGCACATAATAGTTGAGCTAAAATTGATTGTAAGTCCAAATCTTTTTAACCAGCTACAAGTGTAAATCCATTACATAAAACACACTAATCGCTACAATGATCTAATATAGCAAGCTAAAATTATTGTAGCGATAAAAGTGGTTCATACAACCAGACTTGCATTTGTAGCTGGTTCCGAAAATTTTGACTTAAAAATCAATTATATCTACAACTGTTGTACAATTTTGGATTGAACATGTGCTAAGTAACATATTACTACAAAATATTAATGACTTCTAGAATAACATTAATTTATCAAGCAAAATACCATCATTACGTTTTTGTGAATAAATGAATATGCACAAATTTAAATACCATATAATTTCTCATTTATACACAAGCACTATCCTTGTGCCAGTTTGTTATCACTTACTGAACACAGGCCAGAACTTACTGGTACTTCTTTGTGAGATAAAACATTGGCAGCTGAAGCTATGTAGTATTGTATTGTTAACCTAGACACTGAAACTGAGCTCCAAATACCTGCTTTTGACACTTTAGTATTTGAGCAGGAAAATCGTATTTATTAATATTTACTTGGTAGATATATTTTTTTCACACTTGTTGATGCTTTCTTTTGTTTGTAGCTTAGTTTGTTTGTAGTCATTTTATAACATTTCTAAATTAAAGTAAAATGCTTTTTTTTAATGTTAACTGGTTTCTAATGGACTGCAGTAGTGCATGCCATTCTGAATGGACTTTTAAAAGCAAGTTCCTGCTTGAGGGCACAACCAGCCTCCAGGCAAGCACTTAGGTAATTGCCATCAATATGTTAATTCAATAAAAATTGATTGTTGCTTCATTTTTTTCAAATCGGTATAATTTGTACAGCAGTTTTTGCCTTTCATGCTGCATCTGCTGCACACTTTGTCTTGCTGGTCACAGGAAATAAACTTGACATACTTATTCACTTACCAAATGCGAAATTATGCAACAAGATTAACATTGCAAATAAACAAACTTACCATACTTATTCACTTGACAGCTATGAAATTATGCTGCTTATGGTAATAATAATAATAATAATAATAATAATAATGTGCATGTATATTTCGCCAAATCCATGCTAGAAATTGTGCTGATAGGGCTACATTACATATGTATGGATGCCATTGTTATGCGAACCTGTACTGCTTCTCTCCTATTAAAAGTTCAAACACCTAAACCTGAATGCAATATTGTATATCTCGAAAATGACATGCATTTAACAAAGTTTTATCACTTTTAACATACCTCCTTCAGTACACTAGATTAATTTTCCTGTCAAGCGAAGGCATAATTAAGTTTTAAGGCATTTCATGAATAATGTTTGTTGATCTTGTTGCATATTCTGTTTAATGCATTTGATGGATTTGTGATGCTTTAAAAGTCAAAACAGAACATATACAATCTGTATCGAACTTTACATTTGCATGTATCAACTAACCATTTTAAGATCTAACATTTTGATTGCCTTGTATTCCAAACAGTGCTGAACGTCAATGAAAAATCCATTATGATGTGTAAAATATATGTTGTCACGTATTACTACATTTATTTCAATGTAGTTATCAGAAATACTTATCCAATGAGATTACATTTTACCAAAGAGCCTTTGTGACCAAAGGGGAACAATCCAATTTAGTGTTGCACCTTGCTGCTACGAGAATGTCCCATTTGCTATGTTTGCAGATTGCTGGCATAGCTGAATAGAAATATGTCCTGTTTATTGTATTTTTTTAATATGTTGAATTTGAAACTTTATGCTAATTTATGATGTATTTTTCACCGGAGTAAATTAATTTATACTTAAATCCATATTGCTTGTCGGATGGTCATAAGATAATGGAACAAGGGAAAAACACCCAGTCTTATTAATTTGTTTCAATTTAATTATTTTTGCACATGTCCCACAGTAAGAGATATCTTTATTATTGAATTCATTATCATTTTTGTAATGGCAATATGTTATCTCTATACATATCTTCACAATTTTTTATTTTCGATCTAAAATTGTAAATACAACTGTGAAGCATTATTCTAAATTCAGAGTTACAAAATATCAAGGTTCTGTTAATTGTCTGCCTGTTTGCAGTCAGGCTATTAATAGTTTTTAATTTTTAAATCACTAAATATAATATTTCATGACAATATTATAAATAATATATATTTTTTAAATTGGCTATTGTATTAAATTAATTGTATATTGCTCATATATCTCATTTTCAATAGACTTGTTAAATTACACAGTATCTGAACTGATGTATTACATTTCTAGTCCTCTATTCAAATGGTCACAATCGATTTTAAAAGCTATTATCTGTCAGTTTCTGTTGGTGTGTAGACATATGGCTGACTTCTTTAACCTTGTTACTGCTGCGGATATATATATATACCAAAACGCATGCACAATGGAACAATTCAGCAGGGAGATGCAATCAAGCCTGTGCAGCTTAGTTTAATTTCTTGTAAGATACTCACAGAAGCTGTGACTTTTTTGTACTTGCCAGAAGTAAGTATTTAGCACAGGTGTGGATATACTTTTCCTATGTGATGCTGCCCGTCACATTTACATTTAAACTTCCTGAGTTTACATTCTGAGAAATCTGTTGCATTATGAAGTGACAGCCGTCTTTGATAAATCTTTTATGACAGCTAATTGTCCCTGCTGAGTCATTTTCTATGGGTGAAATATTCCCGCTACGACGTAATGCATTGAAACATTAATTCATTCTCCCAGCTGGATAAGGTACAGGCACTGCTACTGCTCTTTAGGGCATCTTTGGTTGCCGCCAGAATGGAGTTAAATCTGACAAGTTTGATGTTTTTAGACCCTAAAACTGTCATAAGATGGCAAGAATGTGAACGAGTTAGTTAATTTTACCTGTCCGTAATTTATAGATCAACTTCAATATTCCAATAATATATGATAAATGACAAACAAACTTAATAGGTCAGAACAAAGTTAAGTTCCATGTTTATTTATAACAGTTATTAAGTAATTTCCTGTCAGGTCTTGATCAAACCTGGGTAGCCAATCCCGGTATCTTTAAGAAATGAATCTAAGTTTAGATTTACAGTTTGTTTATTATATCCCGTAGATAAGAGGTAGATGTAATATTTGTACAGTCTGCTTCAGATATAGCTCTTGGCTGTTCTATTATTGACATGCTTGGTATTAAAAATAACTTGCCTTATCGCGCGAGAGTATCTCCACTTCAGCAAATATGTGTCGCGTATGAATTACAGACTCCTGGATGGGAGTTATAGATTGCATCACGACAAGGCATACATAGGAATTTGACCCGCGCTTGATCTTTGAACATGTTGAAATGGAAACAATAATGAGGCTGTCATTTAGTTTTAATGCTCAAGGAGGAAAAATACAAAGCAATCTTTACAGTGGCTACCTCTTGACTTCCGCAGACGTAAAAACGTGCTCGTGAGAAATGTTCGCCACGTGGTTTGCACATGGTCGGCTCCTTTGTTTTGATAACAAGCAGGAGCAATGTGCTATTCATTGTCTGCAAGTATGTTTGCTGTTATGATATAATAGCATAATAGCTTTGTTTATTCGAGCAGTGAGAGGGGGAGGGAGGAATGAAAGGTGGGGATTTCCCTATTCCTGTGCCGTTGCCATCTTGAGGCAGTCGTAGTATTGTCCAACAGCTTTTCATTAATGGGATCTGCGGAGGTTTTCATTAATCCGTTTCACGTTTGGCTAGCCAGTTATTACATTGAAGTGAGTGCTGCTGTTTGTGGTTGGAGCAGTTTTCTAGTTGAATTTGAATGAGGTGATAATTATTTTTTTCCTGTCACTTATTTATTACTTGGTCCCTCTTAGCAGTTAACATGATGAAATAAAACTAACTTAATTTAACCCCATTTTATAAAAAAAAGTATTTTATATATTTTTATCAATTCTATTGACTTCTATCCTGAACTACATTATTTGCATGTGTTTAGGGAAATATACATTTCCATTATTAGCTTGACGCAGCTGAGTTAAGATCTTGGTTTATTACTGAATGGTTTTGAAATATTCCCATTGCGATGTAAAGTATTTATTCATTAAATATTACTCAATGTTTTTCCAGAGATGTAGTTTCCATAAAACAACTTTTTTCTTCTTCTTTTTTTCTCTATTTTTTTCTCTCCAAAAATAAATAAACTCTTGAGTGCCGTCTAATTTTAAAGTTTGTTTGGGGATATATAATCAACATCAAGCCGAGACTAATCTTCTGGTTTTAGTTTAAAAGTTCAAATTGCCTGAAATGGATTTACAATTTCAGAATGACGATTCATTTGAATAGTACAAGTTGAATTTGCATGTTATCCATTCTGAATTTTAATATCTGCACCATTGCCGAAATACTGTGGATAATGCTCGTTAGGTTGGAAGTACTGAATAGACGAACGCAGGTCTGTGTCCATAATTACAAGGCCTAGGTTTAAAATATGTTTCATCATGGTGACATGTTGAAAAATCTGATTTTGGGGTGTTCTTTTCATCGACAAGTGGTAGACTTCAACGACATTAATTTGCAATAACTCTGGCAGTCTGGAAACAGGTGTGTACCAAATGGTACTGTAAAATGTGGGCATCTTGGTGCATAAACGAACATGTCTTGGTGACACATGGCTTAATGGATGTATTTATGAAAGGGTATTCCCCAACAGCAAGTGGTTCTCCACCTTGTATCACAATGGGGCTTTCCACTCTTGCAGAAGCCTCATCTCTGGGTCACTAATTATAGCCATGGAATTCCTTTTCAACTGGAGGAATGACTATTAACCACCTTGAGGCAGGGGGTATTTTATTGCAGACACCTCATTATAACACTGGGTTCTGGGAAGCGAATGCCCAGACATTGTTTTGGTGTATGTGGGAGGAGGGGGAGGGGGGGGCGGAATTGGCAATACTAGGACTTATCAGTTTACATTAGTGCAGTAGGTCAGGAGAGGTCGGTATACGCACTGTTATACAATGTTGCCAGACACCAATGGTATAAAAGGAGTTTTGACCTTTGTGTTAAAGCCAAAGTGTTACAGGAAGTCGGGTCTCTGCCAATCATCTTTTATCCAGGCCCCCCATTTCTGTGGCTGTTCATTCACAAGCTTGCCACACTTATCCAGATGGGGGGTCATTGGGGGAGAAATAGGGGGTGGGGGTGCTTGGAATGAGATATCCATCACTGAGGGAGGTTTACATTTAGAACAGTGTTTGCACTGGGTAACCTTATTGACTAGTGTTAAAGACTGCCATGTATATAGACGGAGGGATTGTCTGGTTACAAGGAGAGTGATGAGGGGGGGATCATGCCCAGTGGACCCTGGGGGGGGCTCGGTAATACACCCAGGCAGACAGTTTTAATAGTATTCCATGTGGCGGCAGACAGGCGGTACCATTAAGAACAGTCGCTTGGAATTCCCCACGGCTCTATGTATATTCCCGTCCTGGAAATTCTAAAGTGAACACAACACACATGCATGCACATAAACATTAGGACAGCTTATTTCATCATGCAAGTGTTTGTTTTGCTACAAGGAGTACTGCTATTTTGTTTTCAATATGCTTCTATGAGCTGCTCAGAATAATACAAGATACTGATTGGCATTAATTATAATTCCTTGTTTTTCCATGGACCCCACTTAATGGTTTCTTTGTAATATTAATTTAAAGATTGAATGGTGCTTAAGCTGATGACACTGCTTCTCCGATTGCCTTCAACATGGGTACTGTTAAGTTTAGTTGCATATCATAATCTCTACAAAAAATATATATCCCCACACTTGGAATACCGTAGTCCATAGTACATTTACCCTAATGTGTCTTTGTGTCATTCAAGTGGCCAACACTACAAGCACATTGTTCGTAATGTTTAACACAGCAGTTCGTCTCGCATGTTAATACACTACGGACAATGATGACTCTCTTGTCCTGTCATTATGCTCTTGAATGTTTGTCTCTTCGGCATCGTCTCAAGTTGATCTGTTATGGTCTACAGCATTGCACAGTCTACATGGCATTGTAGTTTATGAATAGATTTGTAAAACTACACCGATCCTTTTACAGTTTGCCACTTTATATTATCCCAGTCTTGGTCTAGTAGTTTTTCTGTGTCTATTGTTTACAATACCATAAAAGATATATCAACACAGTATTCTATTGGTAAAATAAATCTTGAACATGTTATTTCCTTTTGGTATCCTATTATTTAAAAAAAAAAAGAACCCTTTGAAAGCAATTTTTATAATTTTTATGGTTGTAATTAAATCCTAAGAAATGTGTGAGTATTTGTATTGATGAGGTAAAAAAAATACAGATAATATTCTATTTGATTTTTCTTAACAAATAATCAGGTTCAATATTGAAACTTTCCACAATGATTGTTAGGTTGACTACAGGATGCAATTAAAGATTTTCTACAAGGTATTGATTTTTATTAATCATGCAGCAATAGTATAACAAACAAAAAATCCTTTTCTGATCAGATTCCAATACTGACTTCCTGATTTCATATTAACCTTCTCCTTACTAAGGGCAACTGTAGTTGCTTCATATCAGCCCTTACATCACTCTAAACCTTGTCAAATCATCCTTGATGCCATGCAGATCTTGGAGATCCTTTTCAAAGATTGTGGCCTTGTTACATTGGTAGGAGTGGTGTGCTAGTAGTTGGCAGCTGTATATATTGATAG
Source organism: Lepetodrilus fucensis (assembly GCA_032361325.1). Lineage (NCBI taxonomy): Eukaryota > Metazoa > Mollusca > Gastropoda > Lepetellida > Lepetodrilidae > Lepetodrilus > Lepetodrilus fucensis. Next base: position 15,595 of record JAUTBV010065540.1, read on the forward strand.
GCATAAATCCATTCACTAATAAAGCAGAATATTTCCAGGCCAACCACCGATTCTCCATTACTGCGCCTGTGTCACCTGCCGACTCTTCTAGAACAGCGGCAACCCGATCAATGAAATAGGAATCGCGATAAGAGAATTCCTGTCCAGACTTTCAGCTGCCTGCCTGACCTCATCGTATTTGTGACCTTTCGTAATGTTGTTAAAGTGTTTTATTTCTCGTGCTAGATACAATCAGGATTTGAGTATCGCTTATCAAAATAATGTTATCAGATTTATTGATCCATTTGGAGACAGTTGTGTCAAAAAACACGCACGAATATCTCAATTAATTGCTACTCTACCGTGTAAAGAGCAACTTAATAAATATGTTGAAGTCATATTGTCTAATTTGTTTGGAAAACTACTGGTATTGATGTCAAATATTTGTCTACGTTCTCTAACATCTTTAATTGTTGACTCGTCTGTTTCGTCAGCCTTGATTCATCTGACGTCATGAATTTTTCTCTTTGCTTCTCCTCGGTCATTATTTTCAGTTTGCATCTTTCTCAGACTCTTATAATCGGAATCTTGGTCTACCAAATAATTTAGAGGTTTTAATCTTTCTCCATCCCTCAATGTTCGTATGGAGACCCCACTCCTGTAGAGCCTCACCGGCAAGGTGTTGATGGTTCCATTGATCATCACAACAACACATGTTCTGTAATCTCCTGGGAGTAACTACTACAAAGGCAGTGTGCTGCTGAGCTAGATAGTATTCCCCGTAACACTAATTCTCATCATAGACGCAGGCCTTCAACAGGACAGCATGTCAATTGTTTCATAGATTTCAAAGACTGATGCATAAAGGAACCGTTTCTTATGTGGTTCTTTACTTCCATGAATAAAAATTGAGAGATATGTCGTACGTTTATGTCAATAAACAATGTCTGTTTTTGCAATTCTTGCTTATTTTTGTGTGTTTTTGTTCTTTCAGGAAATCAAGCTGGCAGTCCTATGCCACCTCGACCTCCATCCAACCAGTTGGAAGGTCAAGGTCGCATGAGTCAGTCGCCAATGGCAACACAGGGTAAGCTTTTCATAGGAATGCACACAGATATTAGGCCTACAAGGATATGTCAGGATTTCTTGCACTCAGTAGTTGCTAGAATAGTAGTATTTTTGGAACCAAATTTCCAACATTTTAACCTGACCCGTAAACCAAGGATCAATGTCTTGCATTTCATGAAAATTGTTTCACAGATCTTTTTCATACGTAGCCCTTCATTATTAGAATACAGAATCTACAGTCTTCTGCGTTGTAATCAAAGGGAGAGTACTCTGCTTTAGTGGAGATTGTTCATTAAATGCTCTACTTTTCAGGGTACAACCAGCAAATGATGCCCCCACCCATGGGTCCTAACCAAATGGGTTTTGGACCCGGGGGTAATAAGATGGGTGGGGCTCCTGGGCCAATGGGTCCGGGCCAAATGGGGCACTATGGGCAATTCAACAACCAGTTTCCACCTGGAGCCGGTATGTATGCATGTTGTTTTACGCTTTGTTTTCAACTTTTGTCTTCATATAGTTGTGTTCAGTGGGTGTGTTCATGTAGTGCTGTTCAGTGTCGGTGTTCATACAGTGATGTTCAATGTAAGTGTTCATACAGTTTGAACCTGTGTAACGTGATTGAGTAGCTTTGTTGTAGTACTTCTGTATATTGTTGCTATTTTTAATACATTGGATGTTTTCACACCAAAAATATACATTTTGTTATATCGATACATCACTATTTATCAGTATTTTAATTGAGTAAGTGTCAATATGGACTTTAATGTCGCTGGGGTAATCTTTCACCCAATTGCGATGACTTCATTTTCATAAATATTCATAAGCAATGGAAGTTGAACTGTATGAATACTTGGTTGTTGCTTTTGTCTGTCTTTGTCTTGTTGTGCTGTGTACCCCTTGTAACATCAGTGTTGTCGTAGACCTGCTTATTATCTAACTACATAACCGATTAAAACTGCTTATAGTAAACATGTCACTAGAAGACAAATAATAAATAAATAATGGCCCTTTAATAATACGCTAATACAGATTGTGCTCAAAGTTCTATTTAGCATACAATCTGAACTTATCTAAATCTTCAAATTGTATCAAACCTTGCTTGCGGTATAAAATAATTTAATGTATTTTAAGTGGAGATTTACTTGCTGGAAGAAACGAGGTTATGACCCGAATGTCTATTGAGAAATATTTTAAATATATTGTTTGTAATGTGCGCTTTGGACAATATTTGGACTGCATGTTGCCACAAAAACTTGGAACAAAATCTATTGTTGTTGATACGCATGCTGTATCACGTAGCAATTTCGATGTTGTGAATCTAAATAGGAAATGGATGTTTTTGCATGCCGTAACTGATTCAAAGTATAAATTATTTTTGAATCAACTAGTCATTTTTTCATACACTTGTATGCATTTCAATATAAATTTTCTTGGAGTTTAAACATATTTTAATTGTCTTACTGGCAGGGCTGCCAAATAGATCCCATGAAGTCGACCAGTAACAAATTCACTGAATATTTTCAACAGTATTGAGCAATTTTCTTTTTTTAACCCAATGGATTTAGTCGTTAAATAAAATACCAGTATATGAAAATCTAAAAATGGGTACTCTTTAGATAGTAGTATTTAGTTGCAATACATGCTTTACTTTTTTTTGTGCAAAATTTCATTAACATAATCTAGTTTAGATTCTGGACTTAATACAGAATTTTGGATAAGAAACCTTGTTGAATGAATAAGTGAACTGTCACTACATTGTTATATTAGCATAGCAGAACGATGCATTGGGGCCATATTTCTAAAGAGTTTGCTCTTGTTGGAAACAGAATTTCCTGTCCGTCCCTTCACCTTTGTTGGCTTTTCCCATCCACACTTTGTCCTTCATGGTGAAAGGCAATTGGGCAGCCCTGTCGATCACGTCATTTTGAATATGTACATCTGTCTTCATTCTCATCACTGAGTAAAGATTGACCATGAATTGTCTTTCAGGAAACTATGGGCGCCAGCATAACGTTCCCGGTATGCAAAATGCATCTGGAATGTCAAACTATCCCTCCCAGAGCATGTACAATGGACCAAATCAAATGAATCAGAGTAACCCTATGTATAACAATATGCCCATGAATCGCGGCATGGGCAGTTCGAACTATGGCAATGCCTACAGTGGCCAGAGTAACGTTAGCATGAGCCAGATGGGAGGCATGAACAGCCAGTACAGTGGCTTCAACAGTCACATGGGGCCTGGGCCCGGTCCGGGGATGGGATCGGGTCCAGGTCCGGGGTTAGGATCGGGACCTGGTCCAGGGCCAGGATTGGGATCAGGACCTGGTCCGGGGCCAGGATTGGGATCAGGACCTGGTCCGGGGCCAGGATTGGGATCGGGTCCGGGGTCAGGATTGGGATCAGGACCTGGTCCGGGGCCAGGATTGGGATCGGGACCTGGTCCGGGGCCAGGATTAGGATCGGGACCTGGTCCGGGGCCAGGATTGGGATCAGGACCTGGTCTGGGGCCAGGAATGGGATCAGGACCTGGTCCAGGGCCCGGGTTAGGATCAGGTCCGGGACCAGGTCCAGGGTTGGGATCAGGACCGGGGCCGGGATTAGGATCTGGTCCAAGCTCAGGATTAGGACCGGGGCCAGGATTAGGCCCAGGACCGGGGCCAGGATTAGGTTCTGGTCCAAGCTCGGGATTAGGATCTGGATCAGGGTTAGGCCCAGGCCCGGGGCCAGGAATAGGATCTGGGCAAAGTCCGGGATTAGGATCTGGTTCAAGTCCAGGGCCAGGTTCAGGACCAGGAATAGGATCAGGTGTGGGGCTAGGATCCGGATCAGCAGGACAAGGACAAAGCCATCAGGGTCCTGGAATGAACCCCAACATGCCGAGTCCGTCTGGGATGAACTCAGTAGGCCCTCCAGGCCAGACAGTCCAGCCAGGGATGGGGATGCACACGTCTCCTCCCTCAGGATCTCCTATGCCTGGCCCCGGAGGAGTCAAGGGAGCTCAGGCTGCTGCTCAAGCTGCTATGATTGCTGCTGCTAACAGTGCTGTAGGCAGAGGAACACAGATCCGGTCTGTGCCAGCGGTTCCTTCCGTGCCCATGGGGATGTCTGGTGGGCCGAGGATGTTTGGTCCACAGTCAGCCAATCAGATGCCACCCAATCAGATGGCCCACATGAATCACATGGGGCCCATGACACCAAACATGAACAATATGGGAGGCATGCCGAACAGCATGTCCCTCAGTCCCGGGCCCAATAGTATGGGTCCTGCCTCGACGGGACAATCTGGGCCGACCTCTGCCCATAAGGCTAAGTCCGCTAATACAGTGCTGCCTCCATCCACAGTTTCTGGACAGTCAAATAACCTGCCTCCAAACATGGCAGACAATTCCATGCCACCCACCCTAACATCAACATCAATGAGTGTGTCATCATCTATCCCCAACAATGAAATGTCGCAGTCCAGTGGTTCAAAATCTCCGACAGTCATCAAAACAGAAGCCAAAGTATCAAACATGGATCCCTCGGACAACAAGCCTTTATCGGAGATGCCGTCGGTCGTGAACAACGGATCCAATTCCTCTGACTCCCTCCCTCTCCCGTCATTAGAAATCAAGTCGGAGACGTTGACAGAAGAGTCGACTGCTCAACCGCTGACTTCCGTCGCTCCCACGAAGACATCAAACGCAACTTCATCGACATCCACAGCCTCCGAGTGTGTCAACAGCAACGGTGACGGTGCTACCTCGGCCCCAACTCCCACGTTACAGCCCACACCGCCTTCAACATCGCCTGCCAGCGAGTCTAGTCAAGGGGAAATAAAAAACGAAACACCCCAAGCCATGTCCACACCAGAACAGAATATCTCGTCGACAGCCATTACCACGATGGGTAAGTCTACAGACCGGGACACTGCACAACACTCGTAGTCTGCACCAGTATTTACATCATTTCTGTACTTTTCATCTTCATCAGCTACTCTTACCCCCAATGTCAGTGCTGCCAAATTGCCTCACCATGTCTGTGATGTGGTTTGTCTTCCTCATTCAACCTTATTCCTTTTGTTGCATCCTCCCTCATTGTGTGTATTCATCGGTTGAACTGTTTTCTTCTTTTTTGTTCAAATTAAAAGTTTTTCTTTTATTAAGTTACATAGCACACCACTGTTCAATTTGTGTTTTTGTTGATGTTTGTTTGGAGATTTTTTAGTTTTCCTACATTTATCATCAATTTTCATCAAATTTGTTTTTTCATTGCATAGAGAATTAGCTGTTCCTATTGCTTTTTTTACCCCAATCTTTACCATAGAAATTATTGTAGTTCTTTTTTGTAGTGCTTTTAAAACTACATCTCATAAATTAATCTAGAACTACCTGCTTGCATTTTATCTTTAATGTTAATCCTTGATTGCATTGTAGTGCTGACATTTGCATCCAACTTGTTCAGCTAGCCAAAGCCATTTCAAGAAGCCTTCACCGTAGATTTGATTTGACTAGAACTGCACCTATGAAATCTAATCTTTGTTCCTACTGTATTAACCCTCTCCATGCTGGATTAAGCACAGGCACTGCTCTTTAGGCATTTCTGATTGCCTTCAGCATGTAGAGGGTTAATCATAGTCATCACAGTGAAGGGCATCTATAATTGTCTTTAGCATAAAGAAGTGTTAAAGAAAGATAACAGTGTTTGTGCCAATTTTCACAAAGTTTTCAAAAATAAGTTTGTGCCAAGTATTGTCTTGATAACCTGGCTGTTCACGTTCCACCGTCTCCCATTACAGCCAGCACAACCACCGTGGTGACTCAGAGCATCACATGCCCGGTGACCAGCGTCACGGAGAGCACCACCAGCACGTCACAGATGGGCGCGGACACCACCCCAGGGGCACCACCTGCCAACTGTATTCCTATGCCAACATTTCCAGAAGAGCCTCCAGAGAAGAAGAAAAAGGTTTGTGGCGACATTCCGATACGAGTGTAGTGGTTAAGCTTCAGTAGTGGGAGAAACCATCTCCATGGTTTGTGTATCGTAGACGCAGTAGTGCTGTGATATTTGACTTGTTGACTAGTAGAGACTTGTTCACTATATTGACTGAATTTAAAAGATGTATTGCTAGTTATGTATATAATATATATATTCCATTTCAGTACTTCTTTGAAATAGTTATTTATTATTTGATAAAAAAAAAAGAAGAGTTTTGCGATGTCCAATTTAAAATCAGTCACAAAGGAAGGGAGATAATTCATGAATAGATATTTCTTTGATTTTTTTTATACATTTTTTTTTACCCCAACTTTTATTAGCTTGAACCATCCACTGTGGAGTTAATACTTTTTTTCTATTGAGTTACACCCGGCTGATTCATTATACTAAGTCTTCTCATTTCTTATGCCAGTGTCCTTATTTGCTTACCTAGTCCATCGAGTCATCATCACTCATGACAAACAGCTGGTTTCTTTTGCTGTTTTTAACGATGCATCTGTAGCTGTAGACATTAGCATGATAGGTTAGCTTCTTATGAACCTCAACTGTCAGTGTTAGTTGTAATTTTGTAATCCCTTGTGTTACTCGATACTCTGTACATCCAAGTAGTAATTTGAAGTGTGTGTAAAAAGTGAACTTGTTCCAAAACCACTATTAATCCACTGTTGCGATTGTATTGTTCAGGTGTCGATATATTTAGCTTAAAACTTGTCCATTCATGATGGTTTTAAAATATTGCATTTTAATTATGAATTATATTTACATTTTTTTACAGAATATATGTAAACCATATTTTAAAATCTTGTAGAAAAAAAACCAATCTGAAATAAGACATTTACTTGCCTTTTATGATCAATGTGGCAAAGTGGACAATATTTTTTTAAATTATATTTTTTATATATTGTACATCGTGTCAGGAAATGAAGAACAATTTGTACGATAATTTGGTTTACGCCATATTGCAAGCAGCATCTGAGGTGGTAGTGATTTCGTTCTAGGAAAATGCTTACCAACCAGCGGGGGTCGGTGTGACCTCGCCTGGGGCTAGTCAGTCGTCTACTCAGGACGACTTTGATATGAGCAGTAGCCCAAGTTTGCCCGGAACGCCCGTAAGTGACTGGGAACGTCCTGATTGGCTCGCTCGCTCGTTACGTTACACCGCTCAGGGTCTGGCTATCCTCTCCCCCCACTGCTTGGGCCCTGGTGAAAGGGTCGGGTACTCAAACCGTCTTCCAAAAAAATATATATAATACTCACAACTGACCCTCCCCCTATCCTCCAAAATTTAAAAGAAAAATAATAAAAATCCGGAATTAGTTTGTTCATCTGTCCATCCATCCGCTGTCTGTCTGTCCATCCTTCCCGATCACCAGGAACCCTTCCTTTAGTGCTGCCTTATATGGTGTCTGGTGACAACGTCGTGGTTTCTTCTAATCGACTAACGTGACTGACCGGTGTCCGAACGTCGGTCAGTCAGTCCGTCCGTCAATCCGTTAATGCGTCGTGAATACATGTGGTGCTCACTCTTTTCCCTGTGGGACGTGTGTGTGGCTCGTAAGGCCCATTGGTGCTCATCATTATCACTTTGCCGTTTATTTTTTACTTTTCATTTTTTCAGTGTAGCATGGTTCATTTTGTTGTACGTCTTTTCAGTTCCATTTTATGTTTCATTTTAAGCATCATCAAAGACTAACTTACTAATTGCCTTTTGTGTACCCCCACAAAAAAGTACCGCATTTCCCATCCCATAACCGAGAACATTCGTGTAGGAATATTAATTATGTAGAATGCATAATTAACAAAATGCCATTCATTGTATTCACAAAATTACCTATGAGGTAACTAACCATCCTTAATGCATATAGGTTAAAAATTCATGCAGCAACGTCAAATGTAAATGCTCACGTATACTTCCATGCATGTTGCTGATATATAATATGTACACAAGGCAATGCATACTTTGATGATGAGAAAATGATATCTACAACATTGTTGTTTTCAAGTTTATTTATGTCCTTTTCAGTTTGTGCTCAAGATTGCACTCAGATTTTGCTTTGTATGAAAACAATTGTGATGCATGCAATATTCAACATGTTGTAATAACATAAGTACATGTATGTTGATAAGGTAATGAGAGAGAAATCCATAAAATGGACTCCAATCAATGAAATATTTGAGAATGAAAAAAAAATCAAATCAAATGTAAGCTTGCCAGTTTATGTATAGCATGAAATATGAAGAAAATAATGTTATTGTGACTGTATGAAATTTTATTCTATGTATATGAATGTTATAACAAAAGAAAACATTTGATATTGAAATTGTATTTAGAAAAGGGTAACTGGAAATTTTCATTTGTTTACAACCATACAAATATACACAGGCTTGTGAAAGTAACACATTTTAATTTGCTTTATCTTGCTGAAATACTAACTTTTTGGAACTGATTCCATTAAGGTGATGACAATAACTGCTGGAGTCTATTTTATGCACAAAGAAATGGAACCAGTTCGCACGTGATTAAATATCGCCTCGGTTCCTTCTTTTTCCAGAAGTCTGGTGGTCCGGCAGATTTGGGTAAACTTTACGAGATGGGGCCAGAGCCGGAACGCCGGTCTTTCCTGGACAAGTTGCTTCTGTTCCTAGAGGACAAGGGAGCTCCCGTAACCAACATGCCGTCGATTAGTAAACAACCTCTGGATCTGTATAAACTATACCTCTGTGTCAGGGAAAAAGGAGGAATGGTAGAGGTATGTCGGATATATCATTTAATTATAATAATAATAATAGTATTGAATAATGATAACAATGATCAATAATAAAATTATAAATAGAGCAGATTGTTTGTATTTTCCTTGTCCATTGATATAAATTTAACTTTCATACTGCTGAAGGTAACACAGGTTGTCCTGTATAGAAGTAATTGTGATTAATTTGGCAGAGAAGGGGATAAAAACTTACCTAAATAATTATTCAATTAACCAGAAAATAACTTAACAAGTTTTACAAAATTATTCGTCATGTATGGGTGAAAAATTACTGCTATAATGTAAAGCATCAATTCATTCAATTATTTATTATCAGGCTAGTGTTAATTTCCATCAATGATCATGAGACTATCAGGCTAGTGTTAATTTCCATCAATGATCATCCATTATTTACTGTCTTGATTTTACAGGTTAACAAAGCAAAGAAGTGGAAAGAGATATGTGGATTCGTGAACATTGGATCATCAGCCAGCGCAGCTTTTACGTTAAAGAAAAACTATATTAAGTACTTGTTTGCGTATGAGTGCCAGTTTGATAAAGGTGGGATTGATCCACAGCCCATACTGAATCAGATGGAACAAGCCTTGGCACAGAAACGTGAACAAAAACAAAAGAGGGCCCCTTCACCTGGTAGGTGAACTCGGAAAAGTTATATTTGGAAAATAATAGATTTAATTTTTATTGAATACATCAGATTTTATGATTATTTCATTCTGCTATATATTACGCTGTTCCTTAAGTAATTTTGTAGATTATTGGGGGGGGGGGGGGATTAGTACAGAGTTCATTAAATTATTAATTAAAATTCAATTTTTGCCTTTGTCACCAAATCTCTGCAACTACAATTTCAGCAGGATCTCAAGGTTCTTCATCGCAGGACGCATTCCGACCCCCGAGCACACCCAACAGCCAGGGCATGGACCCATTCTCCCCCAGTATGCCCCCACCATACATGCAGAACTCTGAGTCCGGCATGGGCATGATGCCCCCCAACACCATGATGCCTCCCCAGTCCAACATGCCCCACCCCGGCATGGGCAGCCATGGCAACATGCCCAACAGTATGATGGTCGGGATGATGCCCAACAGCATGATGGGAAGCATGGGACAGAACAGCATGATGGGAAATAATATGCCCCCCAATGCGATGATGGGGGGCAGTGTGCCTTCTAGTGGAATGATGGGAAGCGGGCCCAGTAGTGGCATGATGCCGGGTAACATGTCGGGCAATGCTATGATGGGTGGCAGCAGCTTCACCTCCCAACAGAACAGCATGATGGGTGGTAACATGCCCCCAGGTAGCATGTCAATGGGCAATATGCCTCCAGGTAGCATGCCCCCTGGTAGCATGCCCCCTGGTAGTATGCCTCCTGGTAGTATGCCTCCTGGTAGTATGCCTCCTGGTAGTATGCCTCCTGGTAGTATGCCCCCTGGTAGTATGCCTCCTGGTAGTATGCCCCCTGGTAGTATGCCTTCTGGTAACATGCCCCCTGGTAGTATGCCTTCTGGTAGTATGCCTCCTGGTAACATGCCTCCTGGTAGTATGCCTCCTGGTAGTATGCCTCCTGGTAACATGCCTCCGGGTAACATGCCTCCGGGTAACATGCCACCTGGTAATATGCCTCCGGGTAACATGACAATGGGTAACATGCCACCCAATAGTATGATGCCCCCTACGTCAAGTGCAATGCCTCATAGTTCTGGTGGTGGTTCTATGCCTTCTACAACAGACAGTATCAGTGTTCAAGATCCATTTGCTGATGAACCCACATCCACAAACTCTCAGTTCTCTCCTAGACAAAGTGTTAGTTCTCAGATGCCACCATATTCCAGCATGCAACAACAACAACAGCAACAACAACCTCCTCCTACATCTTCACAGCAACAAGGTTCCCAGCAACCTCCGCAACCATCAACATCCCCTCAGCAACCGCAGCAGCAGCAGCAACCTTCATCTAATCAACAACAACAACAACAAAGCCAACCCTCTCAGCAACAGCCACCGCCTCATCAGTCGCAGCAGCAGCAACAACAACAACATAACAACAACAGCTACAACTTCAATGCTCGTCCTGGCATGACCCAAAATATGCCCCCATTTTCTAGTGGTATGAGTCAGCCTGGTATGAACAGTTTTGGGGAAAACACACCTAATCGTATGCCAAACCAAGCAGAACAATTCAACGATTCTTCGAGTTTCCCACGACCTGGAATGGATAACTTCCCACCAAACAGTGCTCGGCCTGGAGAGTCGTATGGCCCTGGTCAGTTCAACAGGACTCCAGGTGCACCCAACAGGTTTCCGTTTGGACAGCAGTTTGACCGACCCGAAAGGTGAGTTGATTTCAAACGCGTTATTGGTGACAATTTCCCGCTGCGACATAAAGCACCAATTCATTCAATTGCTCAGTAAATTTCAAACGTGTAATTATGACCTGTAGACCGTTTAATGTCCTGATTCAAATTAAGTTAAGTCTTCAAAGTTCCCTGGATTGTTTACCCTCTCCCTACTAGATTAAGGACATTCACTGCTCTCCATTTGCCTCCAGCATGAGAGATGGTAAGAGAAATAGTTCCTTCTTTTATAATATTGAATAATTTCATGATCAGTGTTGTTAACCCTCTACCTGCTGAAAGCAACAGGAGGTAATTGAGTTTTATCCAGCAGAGAGAATGTTAAGATGTGATTATTTATTCCTCAAGCCCCAAATGTATAATTAGAAATAAAACGCCTGGTACAATAAATAAAATGTTTTCCATGTCAATTTCAGGTATGACCAACAACCACCATCGGGTCCGACACACTCGTCCCAGCAGTTTCGGCCTTCCTCCCAAGGAGGGATGATGCCCTCGGGTCAGTCTGCACCAGAGTCCATGTACGGTCCCCGCTACCCCGGCCAGCAGATGGCAGGGATGAGGCCGCCTCATGGGGGTCCCCAGGAGCAGTACCCCAGCCAGTCGTACCCATCACAGGGCCCCGGCTACTCGGGTCCGCGCCCCATGATGGTCCAAGACGGATACCCCGGGTGTCCGCCCACACAGGGCTCCTTTCCAGGGTCCCGCCCGCCTATGGCCAGGGACATGACGGGCGGGATTTACCGCACCCCTAACAAACACTACTCGGAAATGGGACCTGGTAAGAACAAATGCACGTGTGGATTTTGAAGATGCTTGTGTTTACCTGGGTGAAAGTTTCCTGCAGCAACATCACTTGCTCACTCCTGTGTTTACCATAATTCCTTGAAATATATGTTCTGTTGCTGAATGTAATTGGAAATTTCAAATAATATACCAAATGTTGCGCTATATTTAAAGTCTACACTTGTTCGAGGAATTATATGGTATGCTTCAGATGTTTTTCTATATCTACTTATTTCTTCACATCGAGTAAATTTGGGTAATGATGCATTCCAGATGTAAAATGAAGACTGGAGAGAATAACAATTTTTCCCATGCCAATTTATCAATAAATAACGAGTCGTTCAATAGACATGTTAAATTTAGCCAGAATGGTTGACTATAAGAGACCTCTTGTCTCTCTTGACAGCATATCCCTCGCCATATACAGAGAGAGGTATGCCCATGCCTAGTCATGGAGCATACCCTTCTGAAGGCATCGTACCTCATCACGATGGTCACATGACTGGTAGGAATCACACCATTGGTCGAAAATTAGCACTAACAAGTTTCTTCTGTAGCACTGAATTTGTTTGCATCCAACAGCATTTAGAACTGATCTGAATTTCCAATATGGTTCGAAATCTTAACAGAGAGCTTATTTCTTGCATAATTTATTAATATGAAAAAGATTATGCAATGGTTGATGCAAATTGGTTCATTTCTTTATGTGGAATATTTTACATAGACTAAATGGTTTAATTTCTTAGATGTTTTGTATTTGCTAGATGTATACCATCATATTAGTTAATTAGTTCATGTTAATTTGTTTATCCATATTTTTGTGTCTTTAACAATCAATATTATTAGTCTTTGATATATCTATGTTGTTTTGTCATTTTATTCAAGGCCAGTCCAGTTTGTTTCTTGTATTAATTATTTTTTCATCTCCACATAACAAACAAATTGAATTTTGGATTTAATGTTTTCTCAGATTTATTTTACTCTGAACTAGTATTACCTACAAATATTGATGTTAATATTAGTTAATATTAGTTTGATGCTCTTTCAATTAACCAAGATTAAATACTACGGAACGATAATCAAGAAAGAGAGTGTTCTGGTCATGTGGGTTTAGCATCTTTCTATCAATAGATAAAAACTAATATGCATTTTCTCTTTTTAGTTGTTTCTAATTTCATTTAGTTTGCATTGGGTGTATCTGTATTGTAATTGGAATGTTTTTGGGGATTTTGCCTATCTTTGTCTGAAGTAAAGTTCAAAGCATTCATTGAATATCCATCGCCAAATCACGATTCTGTTAATAACAGAATCAAAATAACTAAAATGAAAAGATACCTATTTTCATTAATTGAATGCTTTTATTGTTTCCCAGGCCAAATTTTCATAGATGTTCAATGGCCCAGATGTGAAACCACTCCAATTAAAGATTTTAGTGAAATAAAATGGAAACATTGCCACTCGTCAAAAACAATTGCAATTTGTCTTTCAGACATGAGACGAGGCGACGTAGGTCAGTGGTCACCCATGCCGAACAGATACATGGGTCAGCCCGGAGGTCCGAACTACCTGCAGCACGGGATGTCCGGAATGCCACCCGTGGCGCCGTCCACACCGCCTATGGGTCCCTACCGTGGGATCGGACCACGGGGGTCACCGCACCTTCGTGACAAGGGCTACATGCCCAAAGCTCAGGTAATGCTCTAGGTATATCTAGCTGCAAGTGTCCATCTGTATTGTATAGTAAGCACCCCGAAAAGTCCATTATATATCCAGATGAAATTAACATTGCGTACAGTTCAGTTGTGCCTATGTCGTCTCTAAGCAGCTGATGACCAAGTATTTGAATAATATTGTTAAATGTAATCAACTTTGGATGTAATCGATTACATTTTAATTTGGATGTCGTTACCAGTTTTGAGTAGATCCGAAATTAAGTAAATTCTCTTGCAAGAGTTGTTGACATATTTTATGCAATTTAAACTCAAGTTGGCTCATTTTCAAGCTTTCTGTGCTAGTAGACATTCTAATTTTGCATGCAGCTTTTAGACGTAGCAGTAGAAATGTAGATTCTCTTCTTTTCATTAATATTAACAATGTTTCCAATGTTTGTATTCCTCAAAATACGTATATAGCAAGTATTGATGTGGTGTTCTCTTAAAATATAGATTATTTATAAATTGACAAGGTGACTCGTGTAATGTCAACATTTATAATAAATTCTGGATGTGATTGGTGAAAAGGTTTTATACTTGATTCTAAAAATAAAATCATTTCACAAATTTATCAAAGGGACACAGTTAAACATTTTTGGCTACATAAACGTGGAATTTCAGTTTAAAATTACTGTTATCTGAGAGACACCACTATGTTTTGATCTTTTGGACCTGTCACTATGTTGAAGTAAAGTTGTAGGATGCCAGGCGTTTCTCTCGTAAGCAGCTTCCACAGACCACTCTGCCTAAAGGTAATGGGACACTGCTTTATATGTGGCCGTGATCTACAGTAATCCTCTCTCTGGATGTTACCTGTGTGGGCCCCTGGCTCGACAACGCCTGGTAGACAGAAAACAGTTACCTTCCAGTAAACTAAGTATCCGCCCTGTTTCTTTTATCCGGCTTTACGTTATTACCACTGCGTAGTTGAGCAATTGCTTTGTAGACCTCGATATGGTCATCTTGCAAAACACTGGGATACCCGATTGGCGGCAATCTGCAAGAGTCTTGTGTATGTCGACATTATATCTCGACATTAGAAACACACACGCTTGCTTGACTATTGCAGAGAAAGTTCTCGGATTCTTATTTTAATAAAATAAATAATGTAGTTTTGGCTCATTTCCGTTATGCTTATGTTGGGCTGTAGACAGTAGTTCTTTGCCAGTGTTCCTGTAATTCTTCCAAAACTTTTTGTTTATTTCATAAACATTTGTAAATATTTGGCTAAACATTCTTCTTGCCCATTAAAAGGATCGGTTTTACTCTTGCGTAGTGAAATGATTTCAATTGACAATGCCTGTCTGGGGCACACTTTTTGTAAAGAAATATTTTTCAAAAACTTCTTTTCTTTGCCGTTGACTTTTTCTTGACCACGGAAATTCAAGTGAATCTTCTATTTCTTTCATCAGCCTAAAATTCTTTCAAAGCAATGACGTTGAGCAATTAAAAAAATCAATATAAATATTTTTGATGTCCTTGACCTTGCGTATTGACGACAACCGGACCCCAGTGTTTTGTGGCAGGCGGCCATGTTAGCTTGGTTCTCGTGCTACAGCTGTGTGACACTCTGCTGATTCTTTTGCAGCAGAAGCCGGGTACTCTGTTTCCAAATGCTCAGTTCCCTCCTAAGAAGGAGATAGTGTTCCCACATGACAGCGTTGAGGCTACGCTACCTCTTCTCAATAAGAGGCGTCGGCTGTCCAGCAAAGATATAGGTCGGTAACACCTGACTGCGTCCGTATGTACGTTCGTCTCTCGTTCGTACTCTCGTTCGTGTCAATCCTTCCATCATTTGTCCAAGTATTTGTTAAGCGAAAAATGAAATTTTGAACTTTTCGAATTTGACATCTTCTTTGTGTTTCATAATTGTGCATCATTTCACTTTTCGTGATTTCTCGTCTGTAAACAATGGAGGTGGGTGTGACCTTAAGTAAAACAAAACCAAACAAAAAAATAATGGACTTCGGAATTGGAAAGTTATCATACTCTGCGTTTGTTAATGTGGTACTTCGTACCAGTGAGAACCAGAAAATTGCTTTGTGCTGCAAAGGAAAAGCAAATTTAGGTTTACAGCTTGTGTTTTTTGGCAATATTTTATTTTGTTTATACATCTTTTTTTTTTTTTTCAATCATTCCATAAATAGACTGCTGATTTATTTATTTTCTGGTCAAGACAGTCGGGCTTCCAGAAACTGGCTTAGTGCTTACAATGTCCGAAGCCCATTAATACTCCTGACAAATAGCCACTCCATTTAATGTAGATGTCCTCTTCATTTTACAATTATTCTGTTATCCTTTACATATATTATTATATATATTATATATATATGTCTAATAAATAATCAATATTCTCTAGTACTGCTGTGTGTAGCTGTGCGTGTGGACGTCTATGTTTCTATGTCTAATGCTGGTGTTTTTGTCTTTGTCAACAGGACCCCTGGAAGCCTGGCGAGTCATGATGGCCTTGAAGTCTGGACTTCTGGCGGAGAGCACGTGGGCGCTCGACACCCTCAACGTGCTGCTGTTCGACGACACCACAGTAGCGTACTTTAATCTCGTGCATCTGCCCGGGCTCCTGGAAGTATTGTTAGAACATTTCCGCAAGTGTTTGGCCGAAATCTTCGGCATGATCGACGACGCAGACATCGGGTACGACAAGAAACAGAACTTGAAACGTGAGGAACAGCAAGATGTCAACGACGACGTGAAAAGTGAGGGCGGTGAAGATGTCGACGACTCTCACGTCACGTGGAACGGCAAAGTGGTCAAGATCGAGATGGATTCGGCAGAGATGTGGGTTGCAGACAAGAAGAAGTGGGACATTTTCAGCGGTTACACTGGCAAGAAGGACCACTGGAAAGTGGGTGGTGGCGACTTAACGGAACACATAGTCACACACATGGAGAGTGGGAACACGTACGACATGTACAGCAAACTGTTTTTCGGCCGCAAAAGGACTAGGGCTGAAGCCGAGCGGGGAGGCTCTGACGAGTCTGTGAAAGACGGTGGTGAGAAGGGGGCAGGGGAGGACTCTGACAAGCAGGACGACGTGTGTATGGACACGTTGGACAGTGCAGTGGAGGAGGAGGAAATCTCTATGAAAACTGAGAAGGAAGATCATTCATCAATGTGTGACAAGACGAAACTTAGAAATCATTTCATCAAAGCGGTGCATATGAAAACTGAACCTCGCGATTCAGGACTCGATAGTGTAGATTCCAATGATTCCTCATCCAATGAGGCAGCAAGTCAAGGCGGCAAGAAATTAAAGGACAAGGACCCTCACAATGGTGATACTCTGTGTAACAATACTGAGAAAATTGTGAATCATGTTGACAAGAGTGAACTTTCGTCAGACTCTGATCAAGAAGCCCCATACCTCACGAAGGAAGAACCGTTTGAATCTCATCCCAAGTCAGAAGAGAATGGGGACATTGACAGGAACGTTTCCTCAATGGAAGTTGATGCAAATGTAGAGCAGAAGTCAGAATCGTGTGAAGCCAAGTCAGAATCGGGGGAAACCAAGTCAAAATCTGGTGGTTCCAAGTCAGAATCGGGCGAGACCAAGTCAGAATCGGGCGATTCCAAGTCAGAAACAGGCAATGCCAAGTCAGAATCGGGCGAAGTCAAGTCTGTATCGGGTGAAGTCAAGTCTGAATCAGGTGAAGCCAAGTCTGAATCAGGTGAAGCCAAGTCTGAATCGGGCGAAGCCAAGTCTGAATCGGGCGAAGCCAAGTCTGAATCGGGCGAAGCCAAATCTGAATCGGGTGAGGCAAAGTCTGAATCGGGTGAGGCAAAGTCTGAATCGGGTGAGGCAAAGTCTGAATCGGGTGAGGCAAAGTCTGAATCCGGAGAGACCAAGTCAGAATCCGGCGAAGCCAAATCGGAGGCTGGCGACAAGACCGACATGCTGAACACAAGCATGTGCAGCCTGTACCGCGAGAACCCGACGGAGGTAAGCCTGTCCGAGCAGACCCTGCTGAACCTGTCCCACCAGGAGAGCGAGCTGGAAGAGGAGGCATACCAGCGAGACGAGCCGCCTCTGTACCTCTCCGGAGACTCGCAGACGGAACTCGGCCAGCGCTGCATCTGTATCTCCAACATCTTTCGCAGTCTGTCCTGCATTCCTGGCAACGACGTGGAGATGTCCAAGCACCCCGGGCTGATGCGGATCCTGGGCAAGCTGCTGCTGCTGCACCACAAACACCTACCTCGCTCAAAGTGTCACCGCAAGCTGATGGAGAAGGACCTAGACACGGACGCCACCGAGTCCGACATGTACGACATCTGTGAGGGAGAGTCCGAGTGGTACTGGTCGTATTTAGACATTCTCCGCGAAAACACGCTAGTGATATTTGCCAACATCTGTGGTCATCTGAACTTGTCGATATATTCTGAGAAAATCTGCTTCCCCATTTTGGACGGACTCTTGCATTGGGCGGTCTGCCCGTCGTCGTGTGCCCGCGATCCACTGCCCAGCATGTCCTCTCAGTCCGTCCTCTCACCTCAGCGACTTGTCCTGGAAGCCCTGTGCAAGCTGTGCATACATGATTACAATGTGGACCTGCTCCTCGCCACCCCTCCCTTCGAACGCATCGTGGACCTGTTTTCAAATTCGTGCAAACTGTTTTCCAATAGGAAAGAACAAGTTCCGAGGGAGCTGGCTCTGGTTCTGTTGTCTGAGCTAGTTCAAGGAGATTCTAGTGCCCCTCGAGCTATTGCATTGCAGCACCCATGTATATCCTTACTTGTAGACTTCTTGGAAACGGCTGAACAAAATGCAATGCAGGTAGCCAACACACAGGGCATTACGGCTCTGCAGAACAATCCGGAGGTTATGGGTACTAGTCTGGACATGTTGCGGAGGGCAGCTTCCATCCTGCTTGCTCTGGCCAGGATAGAGGAAAATCGCAAAATGTTCGTTCATCATCAAAGTAGGTTGCTAGCCTTAGTCATGTCACAGATTCTGGACCAAAGTGTGGCTCAGATTCTCGCGGACGTCCTGTTCGAGTGTTCCCTGTTCTCATAGTGACGGAGACCTGAGGAAACATTCACAATTTATTTGTGTTATATTCTTAAACTTTCCTGATTTTAATATTTGAAATGAAATCGAGAATTAAATGCAAAAGCAAAATCTTTGAAAGTTATCCTGGTACTACCTTTGGTAGAATATTGTTGATTCTGCACAGCTTCCTTGTATGGATTTGTCCTATGAATTCTTACATTTTAAGTGTACGAGAGGACCGTTATCAGCAGACAATTTTGCCATATCACGAAAAAAACATTGAACAGACAATTCCCAAACTTACATGAATCAATTTCACTGCTCATATTCATTTGGTCATGTACCAGAGAAATCAGGATGTGTAAAAATATTCATCAGCTGCATTTGTTTATACCACATCTGTTTTTCATATCATGTTTTCGTGCTGTTTCATTCATTGGATGCCTTTGAAGGAAAGCGAAGTTTGATTGGCTCGGTTGTGTGCAAACTGACGCCAATAACCTGAAATCATTTGTATTCATCTTGGTGTTGCGTATGGAGGGATGAGATATGTTGGTGTATTGAACATCCTGTGAGGAAGCCATATCCTTTGTATTTCTTCCTGCGTTTTGTACAGTACATGTAGATACAATTCATGTCACAATTCTTATTCAAATAAATTGGTTTTGTGATTCCACCTGGCACGCTGTGACTTGTCCCCTGACTTGGTGTTTTATGTACGTTGTAAAATACCCAGTCTCTTCAAGAATATTATACTGCCTATGTATTGACTAGGTATTTGTTGAACCGACTGGGAGGTACATCTGTACAATCGCACTGCACATGGAAAGTAGCATTTAGTAATTCATCAAGACTTGCCAGTGTATGGTGAAGTTCAAGATTTATTCCACAAACAGACAGAATACACAAGAAAACACCCCACATATTAAGATTGATTACATATTATCTTTCCCAGAGTGAAATTAATGTTGTAAGTGAAATTAATGTTAATGTTGCAAGCTTTACAATATTAATTTCACAAGGAAACGATAATCTTGAGTACGGAGTAGGATACAATTTGTATAGATATACTTGGATATGGGTACAGCATATGCAGTCAATATAAACAATACTGCAGAAAGCAAAAGTATGTAAACGTGTTAATCAGATGTTGCAATTGACATTTGCAGCAATGTTCCAGTTGAGTGGCAACCAATGAACAGACTTGCATTACTTGTGCCAGCCAATCCCACCACCTGTAAATTACACTTGAATACATATTATAGAGGGGGCTCATACTTTCACCATAATACAAAATATATGTTTATAGGCTCAAGCCGGGTGAGAATCGCCTCCCTTTGGATCCGCCCATGGACGTATCTCTCAACGACATTTTTCATGAATAATGATGCATCACTGCTATTAATTGATTTGACATTTGTTGAACAGCTATATATGTAAACTAGTATTTTATCGTGTAGAATACGCCATTTATTGTCTATCTTGCAAACAGCTTTGAATGCATTGGGATACCATCGGATCTGATGATGGTAATGGTAATATTAGGAACGACTCCATTCAGTAAAGATAAGAATGCAATGAATGTACTTGTACGGTCATAACATCTGAAGTGAACCATCCATGGGAGAAGTCTTACTCAACCTTCTTCCTGCTGATTAGGCACAGGTACTGCTCTTTATTACATCTCTGGTTGCCTCCTGCATGGAGATGGTTAATTACAATATTACTGTAGGTTCTCTTCCAACCGAAAACAACAATTTATCAAAATGTCATTACCAGTACTTGTTCACAGTTGGGGCATACACGTCTTCATAATTCATTTGTTTGTATAAAGGGTAGGTTGCAAATGCGCATATAAAAAAACAACCTACTACTGATCAGCAGACGTCTGCTATGAAGAAGGTGGTACATATACTATCGAGGCATAACTCGTCCTGGAAAACACAAGCCATTAGTATGACCACACTAAGTGTAGTCATAATGATCAGGGTTTTCGAAGATGGGAATAACTGCTACTCGAATCTTAACTGTTTTATTAGTAAAAGACACGGATCCGATGCTAATAAAGGACTGGAAATTATGGACTGAAATACCACCACACCCCACACACACCCCTTACAACACCTCCAAATATAGATATGGGCTACTAGAGGTTGTGTTTAACGCATTAACGTAGTATAAAGGTCTAGTCTGTAAACTGGTAACATTCCATCCAACATTTTAGCAACACCTGATATAGACACTGTTGACAACAAGTGGCATGAAATGAATTGACATCCCACGGTAAATACTTCATGGAATGAACAATAAAAAAAACACTTAATTTTCTTTAAGAAAATTACGTTTTTTTTGTTTTTCATTCCATGAAGTATTTACCGATAATCTACAAAATAGGGGTGTCAATTAGCTGCAGAAATGTAGCTATAAGATGCCGCGTTTACTATTTTATAATAGATATCAAACTAGTAAGCGGGACATCTTATAGCTACAGATCTGCAGCTAGGGTGTCGATATGCATTGCTACCATTTTGTCCATTAAATCACATTACCTCAAATTTATCACATGTCACTAAATGTTGGAACATTCATTTCCCTCTGTACGCACTATGCAACATTTTCCCCAACATACTTCTAATATTGCAAAAAAACAACAACAACAAAAACAAATAATTTTTCCAACATGGTGTTGTAACAACAGACTGTTGGAGAAATGTTGCCAGTACACAGAGCTTTAGTCTATCGCATCGTATACCAGTAATACATGTATGCCTACACACGCAATAGTACTGTATTTTATCATAACCGAACACAAGTATCCTCCAAATGTATTATTGACATAAGCTCAACATCGATCTAACACAACCGCGCTCAAACGACCTTATCCAGCTGTTAACCAATCGCATGCCTATTACCTCCGCAGTCTTGAAAGTGAAATTTTACAATCCCAACTTGTACGCCCTTCTTACTTTCTGTGTGATTATTTGATACGAATAACGGAAATACCCGAGTATGTTACAGGTGATCGGTAGATTAATGTGGGTCAAAGTTCGCTCTGACCGCCGTGTGACGCAGTTGTGTTAGATCGATGTTGAGCGTAGGCCTATGTCAGTATATCTTTGGAGCGAAACTTCATATCTAATTTTAATTAGATTGCTGCGATATCTTATACCATTAAAGGCATAATATCACAGCTGATAGACCTGTATAATGGACAAACGAATTTCGATCTGAGACTAATTACGCTTGATTTATCCAAACAAAGGTTGTTATTTACTGATTCCATATTCACTCACTCACTTATGTAGGCCTACTTACTCCCCAGTACTCGATAGTTATCAAAATATTAATATTGTGTATGAATATAGGGAACGTTCAGCTATTTATCTTGTCTTTGATGCATCACTCTTCTAACAAGGAATGCGAGTAAGCATTAGAGTTATATCCTCTTTGACGTTACCGTTGCGTATATATATTTGTATGTCGTACCACTGAGTCATGTCCCCTTGCATTGATATAACGAAGCAAATAACACTACCACCATATTCAGGTTATCTATCAGCTATGGGGGTTTGCAGTGGATATTTGTCTACCATATATCGGTGGAAAGGTTTTTGGAAGTACAAACATGATTTTATGTATGTCAAGTGAATGTATTTTGCAGTTCAAAACAACCATAAATATGATATGTGATATTATGCCTTTAATACATACACACAAACGCAATGTAGTACAATATACATGTATATATGATCATGACGGAACAGTGCGACATCGTATACCAGGATATCCTTAACGCTCTCTTTGCTGATAGCTAATGCATTGCAAAGAGAGCGCTATTGTCCCTTAGCGGATAATAAACGATACCCAGTACAGTAAAGCCCAACGCACACGACAGGAAAAACAACAGATTAATAGTATTTGACAGAAAACCTCTGGTTGTATTTAATTATCTAAACACGAAACCTGTAGTTGTTGCACTGTTTTTCGATAACGCACACGACACAATTTTAATGTCGCCAAAAACACGTTGTATTTTTTGCATGCCGTGTTCGTTGAGCATAATACATGCGCACAATGATTATGGTGTGATCATGATGACAAAACACGCTGGCATCGTATAGCCTTTTTATAGTAGAGCCTACTCAAATACACAATAGTATATAGTGATCATGACAGGAAAGCGGAATCGTATATGTAGGCTACTAACTGTACAAGTAGCTACTACACACAAATGCACAATTAAATAGTATGATCATGATGTCAGAACATGCGATTATTGTTTCGCCATTATGGAAGTGAGTATAGGTTATAAACCACTAAACTATTTGAATTTCCCGCCAGACGGAGGTTTCGTACATAAGTCAGTACAGCATAGATGGGATTTCTGGCCCTGGATTGG
>JAUTBV010065541.1:0-10713 GCA_032361325.1 Lepetodrilus fucensis
ATCTTTGGTTTGTTACAACTGATACTATTGCCTTTATAGGAGGGCAGTATGGAACAGCTAACTCTTATGCTGCATTCTCTCATATAGGAGATGCACAAAGAAATCCGACTCTGAAGGGAAATCTATTTAGCTACTCTGAGGTTGAGTTCTTATTGGCTGAAGCTGCTGAGAGAGGTGTTGGTGGTTCTGATGCTGCTTCTCATTATGCGGCTGCTGTAACTGCTTCAATTTTGGAGTGGGGAGGATCTTCTGATATGGTTACTGCATTTTTAGAAGCTAATCCATACAATGGATTACAATCAATAGCAGAGCAAAAATGGGTTGCTATGTATAATAATGGACCAGAAGGATGGGCTACTTATAGATTGTTCACTGATCAGTTAAAAGGTATTATGAATCCAGCAGACGGATTGACTGTTGATGATATACCACGTAGATTAATCTATCCTATCAATGAGGCTACCTTAAATGGTGAAAATCTTGAAGCAGCAGCTACTGCAATGGGTGGAGACAAGAAATCGTCTAAGATATTTTGGGATTAATCACAATGATTTAGTCTAAAAAATATAGTTATAAAGTGGGGTAATTCTTATGAATTGCCCCACTTTTTTTAGTATATTAGCTGTGTTACTTTGTCTAAGCAAGACCTAATCAATCATTTACTAGATTTTTATCGGACAGCCTAATTACAGTATTGAGTTTATGCGGTCTGCTATTGGAAAAATGAAATTTCAAGTGCTTTCCCCAGAAATATTTCACTGAAACCGACTTTACTCGGACACCACTACTTAGTAAGTACTAATTTATTGGAGCATTGATTTTTGTTATTTTTATTTCTGAACATGTGTTTTCTTCAGAACCAATATTTTTGACTCTCATAATGATATCCTTATATTTCTTTGAGATATAATTAACATCATCAACCTTGATGAATTTGAATTTTTTATCATTTATAAAATAATTCTTAGTTCGTTCTGCACAAACAGAGCAGTATATATTCATTTCTTGGTGATAGCATACTCCATCTCTAAATAAATACATGGTTTCTATTGGTTGATTTTGCCAATATTGCCCAATTATTATTGTGTCACCACTTATATAATATTTCAAATTAAGCATGCTACTGTCTTTTTTAGATGGTATTTGTAGTTCAATAACATATTCTTTAGTTTGATCTATCATTATCCATCTACTTTGTTTTAAACAGCTAGAGATAATGGCAATTAGTAATATTCCAAGTATTGCGAGGTTCTTCATGATAATAATTATTTGTGTATCTATTTCATTTTATCATTATTCTAGGGCAAACGTATCAAATTCGCAAAAAAATCATAAATTAAACAATATAAGTGCCTTACATTTGTCTTCTTAATTTATTTATAGGTTTTAAACATTACCGTTCGCCTTTAGGCAACGGATTGAACAGTTTGTAATATAGTGGTTTTAACCACATAATATCATACCCAATTTTTTTTGATGCTTTTGCCCTAACATTATTCTATTATCTCAAGTCAACTACTCCAGCTTATATCTATAATGAAAATAACTTCTTTATTACATCATTTCTGTACAATCAACCAACCTTTCTTCTTTTTTGTTCTTTGACTATATTCTTTAGTTCTTTTCCCATGTCGCCAGCAATTGATTTGTTCTCCTGAGCTCTTCTTACAAGATATGGATAGACTTCTGTGATAGCACCGTAAGGCAGATATTTTGCAGTATTGTAACCTGCATTGCTAAGATTGAATGTGATATTGTCACTCATGCCATATAACTGTGCAAAATTAATATGTTTATGATCTAGAGCTATTTCTTTTTCGTACATAAGCCTAGCTTGGAGCAAATTGCTCTCCGCATTGTGTGATGCATTGCAAGAACCTACAGATTCATAATGCTCTACTATAAATCTTACTCCATCATCATAAGATTTGTCGGTACCATCTTTGTCCTCAAATATAGGGGAGGGATATCCCATCTCTTTTGCTCTGTCTCTTTCTTTGTCCATATATGCTCCTCTAACTAACTTTGCACCCAGAAAATAACCTTTTTCTTGAGCTGTCTTAAAGTCGCTTTTTAATTGGTCTAGCTTGAAGTTGATATACATCTGATATGTATTATAGACAACTGGACTTTCTTTATTGTACTTTTCCATTAGTTGTTCTACCAATATATCAATTGGCTTTTGGTACCAAGAGTCCTCTGCATCTACATACATAGCTACTTTGTGTTTGTATGCAGCAGCAGCTATGTCATCAGCTCGTTTTTCAAACTTTTTATATTCTAGTTGTTCTTGATCTGATAGTTTTTTGCCATCATGCATCTTTTCCAATATTTCATTTTTCACTAGCCCAGTAAATTTTGAACTTACTACAGGAACAGACATATTCGAAGCTGCAAATTCCATAGCTCTTATTGTCTCATCTCTTACGAAGTTGAGATCCTCTTCCTCTGATTTTGATTCAGAGCTATAGTCCAATATTGTTAAGCATTTACTATTGTATAATTGGTCTATTACTGGTTGGCAATCTACCAATGTCTCTCCACCACAAAACTGCCTGTACATAGTACTCATCAATATACTTTTTGTAAATGGAATATGAAATTTTAATGCAACTAGTCCTAGCTTTGATACAATATTGGTAACAAATGAACTATTCATCAATCGAAACATGTTTGCAGAGAATCTTAAATCTGCATCTGATTTCTTAGAAAAGGCGATTTCTGTATCAGAAAAATCCAGTTTGAATTCAGCCATAACTTTTGTTTTATTATTATGTTTTTAACGGTACAAATTTACTACAGATTCCACAATTTCCATGATTTTTCGGCTTGAAATATCAACATATCTCCTCCTGATTTTGTATGTGCTTGTTTCTCTATTCCTTTTTTTAAAAATATTGTTTCCTTGGGGTTATATATTAGGTCATAGAGGTAGTGTTTAGAGCCTAAATATTTATATTTTAGCTTTGGATATTTTTCTTTGTAAGGATGCATACCCAGAGGAGTAGTATTTATTATTAATGTATTAGATTGAATAATTGCTTTTGTGGTTTCTTTATAATTGATATATCCAGATTCCTTTTTTCTAGATACTACTTGAAATCGAATTTTTTTCTTTTTTAATACATATTGGACAGCTTTTGATGCACCACCACTTCCTAGGATAAGTGCAGATTGGTTAATATCAGCGGGATAGAATAATTCTAGACTTTTTTGAAAGCCATAAACATCGGTATTGTCTCCAATAAGTTTCCCGTTTTTAAAAATAATAGTGTTGACTGCTCCTATCTCTTTAGCGATATCACTCAACTCATCAAGATATGGGATTATAGATTCTTTATATGGTATAGTCACATTTAGGCCAGATAGATTCTTTTCTTGCTTTAATAATTCAGTAAAATCTTTTATGCTTTCGAGTGGAAATGCCTTATAGACTGAATTGCTAATTGACTCTTCTTCAAATTTCTTAGTAAAGAAACTAGGAGAGAAACTATGTCCCAATGGATATCCAATTAGCCCATATGTTTTTTGTTTGTTCATAATTATAAGCCTTCTATCATTATAATATTCACTCTATCCAAATTATCCTAAATATTTTTACCAATTATTTCCCTGATCCTTTCATCAATACAATAATAGTATATAGAATTATTTTCACATCTAAGCTAAGGGACATGTTTTCTATGTATAGTATATCGAATTTTAATCTTTGTAGCATTTGAGGTACGTCGGAGGCATAACCGTATTTTACTTGCCCCCAAGAAGTGATACCTGGCCTTACTCGTAGTAGCTGCTTATAGTGTGGAGCTTCTTTGCTGATTAAGTCTATGTAGTATTGTCTTTCTGGACGAGGTCCGACGATAGACATATCTCCTTTTATAACATTCAAGAATTGAGGAATCTCATCTAATCTATATTTTCTCATGATTTTGCCCCAAGAAGTTATACGGCTATCATCATCACTTGATAATTGTGGCCCATGTTTTTCGGCATCAGTAAACATAGATCTAAACTTGTAGATATCAAATTCGATTCCATTCCTTCCTACTCGTTTTTGCATATATAGAATAGGACCTTTAGAGCTTAGTTTTACTTTTAATGCTATAAATAGGATAAAGGGCGATAGAACCAATACTGCCAATGAACTTGAAATAACATCAAACCAACGTTTGATGATTCTAGCCCACTTAGGCATTAGAACTTCTTCGATTTCAATTAATACAGCACCATATACATGATTCATCTTGACATGACCGAGTAGAATGTCATACATATCTGGGATTATCTTTATCAATATGTGATCATTAAAATCATATAGGTTATTAAGTATATTTTTGAGTTTATTATGCTCAGAAGTTTCAATGGCTATGATAACTTCTTCGATATTGTGTTCTTTTATTGCTTGTGATATATTATCTAGTCCCCCTAATTTAGGGATATGCTTCTGTAAGTAATTCTTACTATTCCCATTAGAATCAATAAATCCAATAAATTTGTGAGCTAGTTGGTAGGGTTTTGCTAGAGTATCTTTGTATAGCTCTACCGCTTTCACATCTCCACCGATAATTATAGTATTATATTTAACTTTTCCTGCTTTTAGTCGTGATTTAGCATATGATAGTAGTAGCATTCTAGCTAGTACAGTGAGACTAAAATGAATCCCTAGTAATACAAAAAATGACTTAGAATAGCTAGTGAATCTCAAGTGTGTATCATCTTGAATAACTCCAAAAAATATAAATAATACTCCTATAAAAGATAATGCAAAAGTCCTTTGAAAAGTGTTTAACCTAGAGTATCTGTATATATCAGAATATTTATCAAATATGGAGTATAAAATGAGCCAACCGATAGGTACTAATATAAGCCCTTGGTATAATTTGTCATCTGCAAATATTTCGTCCCAACCAATCTTCGGATCCTCAACTTGCTTACGATAAACGAAAAATATGAACCAACCTAACATAGCTGTTATATAATCGAAGAATCGATAAATAAATAGTTCTATTTTTCTTTGGTGTAGCATTTATCTAATAGTAAAGTAATTTTATGTTATCGATATAAATATCTCCAGTGTTTTTTTCAGCTGTATCTAATTCTGCCCCAAAAGCTAGTCTTACATCAGAAGAACCAGATTCTTTATAATCTTTAGTCAAGTCTATGTACACGGTATTCCAATGGTCTCTTGGAGCTAGATATATTTTGTATTTGTTGATTGGATTACCACTATTATTCTTAGCAGAGAGGCCGACAAAGAGCTCTACATCATTCTTGTATGTCAATTCCAAAAAAATTCCTTTATGTATTTGTGGTACAACAAGTTTATTGATAGCTGCTACATGAATTTCAGGTTCTTCCTTGGTAAGGTGTATCTTGCCGCAGTATTCACCTTCATAAGCAGTCTCGTCAGTTCTAGTGATTACGGTATTGACATTATCATCAATATCAAGTGATATTAGATTGCCAAATTCAAATCCTTCTACAAGATTTACTTCAGTTTCGTCTATATAATCGAATACTACATTCATAGTATCAGTATGCAAGGGATTTTTTGGTACAAATGCTTCTACAAATTTCAACAATGGATATACAGTTGAATTGGATATTCTTCCATCCAATGGTACAGCTGGGAATATTATAAGACCAGCTTCATTATTCTCAGTGTTAAATGCCATCTTTTGAGGAACTCTCATTTTTCCCAAAGTTACCCCATCTACTGACACATGAATATCTGGAACACCACCTTTTTTAAAAGTAGTAATATTGCTATTCTTAAAACTTGTGGATTTGAAATATACGAATTGTGTATCTAAGTCTTCTGTATCAAAATGATTGCAACCCATTGTGCTAAAGCTGATAAGAAAAATTATAATCATGTATTTCATGTACTGTTCTTTTAATTTAGTTTTTAGTATTCAATTCTTTAAAAATGGAATGTAATAATACAAATCATATGCCATAATAAAGAATAATTAGCTATCCTTATAGTTCCATTATTCTATGTGCCAATGCCAGTGCATTATATCCATCTTCTAAATTTACTACAGGTATCGTATTGTTAGCAATAGATTTATAAAAATCATTTAATTCCATAACGATAGCATTGTTATGAAGGTCATTTAATGTATTTATACTAATGTACTTTTTCCCCGAATTAGTTTCTATTTCTATAGAATTATCATTGTTAATTTCATTTATGTCTTTGTGAAGACTTATTATCTGTGTTTCTTTTTTTAGAAAATCTAAGCTCATGTAATTTCCTTCTTGAAAAATTCTGATTTTACGCATATCCTTCATGCTAACTCTACTCGCAGTGATATTGGCTACACATCCATTGGCAAAATGTAATCTTGCATTGCAGATATCCGCAGTATCACTCATTATTTTTATGGATTTAGCGTGAACATCAGTGATTTCAGAATTGACAATCTTGAGAATTAGATCAATGTCGTGTATCATCAAGTCGAGGATTACAGACACATCAGTACCTCGGGGATTATACACTGCAAGCCGATGAGCTTCTATGAATCCAGGTTGGATATTTTTCTCTTTGATATGAAGAAATGCTGGATTGTATCTTTCGACATGACCTACCTGAACTTTGACTTTTTGTTTTTTTGCTAATTCCAATAGTTCCTCTGCTTCTGCTACTGAGTGAGTAACTGGTTTCTCTACGAAAACATGTTTTTTCTGAAGGAGGGATTTTTTTACTAATTCAAAGTGAGAAGTTGTTGGAGTAACTATATCTACAGCATCAACAAGAGATATTAGTTTGTCGATATCATCGTATCTTTCAATTCCGTACTTATCAATTGCTTTTTGAGCTGCCTCATCATCAGGGTCGTAGAACCCAACGATATCAAAAGGAGTTTCAGCAAGACATTTTAGGTGTATCTTCCCAAGATGTCCTGTTCCCAAGATGGCAATTTTCATACAGTTGATTTTATTACTATTGAAAAATGATATTCATTTCAATTTAAGCTTTGTTATGTTTGACGTTATTTATAACGTATAGAAAATTATAAATATGTTTGAAATCTTACTTTTTTTCAAATAATTTTGGCTTATATATGTTATTTAGTGATTATGGTAATTATAGCTGTTTTTAACCTTGCTTTGTTGATTGAGGTTAGTTGTGACCTGCTTGTTCTTGATACTTTTGTGAATGAGCTATGAGTAGTTGTAAATCAAAGAAAAATTCTATTGATATTTTTTCTAACTAAAAAAGTATAATTGAAAGAATAAAATAGAAAACACCTCCTATCAAAAATAATAAACTATTTGTAAAAAGATATAGAATCCAAATCATGAGTGTCTTCCGCCAGCTTTTTTTATAAAACCGCTTCATACTAAAATATGAATAGAAAGGAAATAATATTAGTAGAATCATAGAAAGATAATCTCCTACTTTCTCCATAAAACCTCCTGTAGGAATCAAAATTTCAAATATTACAGACAGACTAAGAAATAAAAATAATACTGAGAATAGATACATCAAATACAGGATATGCTCAGAATAATACCTTTTGGATCTATAAAAATATAATAACAGGAATAAAGCTGAAAATGGAATGACAAAGAAAAAGAGCCAAATTAAATTATCTACTGCAAATTGTAAAATAGTTTTTAATGAGCGGTCATCAAATTTTTTAGCTCTTTTGATTAGTAGTTTTTCATACCATTTTTTTATATTATATTTTTGGTAAAGTTGATCTAAATCAAGACTATCAATATCTTTATTGAGAATTACTTCTTCGTCTTTATTGGTTGCTTCTTGATATTTATTTACATCATCTGTAAATCTGAAATCTCTTTTATTCAATGTGATAATAAAATCCTTTTTTACAATTGTATTATTAGCTAAAGTATCATATGATGAAACTGTATCATATCCTTCTTCTATATCGTTTATAAAACCTTTATCGCTATTTGTACTTATGACGAGGGCTAATATTGTCCATGAATATAGAAAAAATCTAAATGGGCCTAGAAAATACTTTCGTTTCCCCAATATAAAGTTATTGGCTAATTCACTAGGGATTACAACAGCTTTAATTGTTCTAATGAATTGGTTGTCTATATTGAAAATTATGCTAAAAAAATTACCAAATATAGTGAATAGATTAAGATTTAGCTCTTTATTCTTTTGTCCACATTCTTGACAGAACTTACCAGTACCAGAGTTTTTTTCGCAATTTGGACAAATGATATTTTGGTTGTCGTTGGACATGATGTACGTTATTTAAGGCTATAAAGATATGTTTTGTTTTCCGAAAGACTATAAGAAATCTATACTTTTATCTTGTTACAAAGATCAAATAAAATTAACAACTAAGATTCCCTACAGTTAATTGTTAATATATGTAATGAGAATACTATATGATTTTTTTTATCCCAATTCATTTACTAGTCGGTCGCTTTAATGTAATATACTAAAATATAAATAAAAACACATTAATAATAACATTAATATGATATTTCAATCTCATTATATCGTATGATAATAAATTATTATTTATCTTTATGCCTTTAATGATACTTATATTTTATATATAGATGATAATAAGGTAAGTATAGGTAATCATTAGGAAATGTGAAGAGCTATAAATATAAATGGTAATATAAAGATGACTACACCAAACAATAGAATAATGAAAATATGGAGAGATAGTAAGTCTCGCATTATTTTTAATAAATATACCTTGAGCCTCTTGGCTTTTGTAGTATGGATGACTTTCTTAGATGGGCATAATTTAATTTCTCAACATAAATTGAAGGATACTATTGCGACATTGAAGCTAGAAAAGGAAAAATATAAAAATGATATAGCAGAGGCAAAAGATTTACGACAAGATATAGAACAAAATAAGGAGCGATATGCAAGAGAGAAATACTATATGCATAAAGAAAATGAAAAAGTATTTATAATGAAGTGAATTAATGATTTGGATAATTCATTTTAATATCAAACTATAAAAATAAAATATAATATGAGTGTATTAGTTAATAAAGATTCAAGGATTATAGTACAAGGATTTACTGGAAATGAAGGTACTTTCCATAGTGAACAAATGATTGAATATGGTACTAATCTTGTAGGAGGTGTGACTCCAGGCAAGGGAGGTCAAGAGCATCTTGGTTTACCTGTATTTAATACGGTTGATGCTGCTGTTAAGGAAGCTAAGGCTGACACTACCATTATATTTGTTCCTCCAAGATTTGCTGGTGATGCTATTATGGAAGCTGCTGAGGCTGGCATCAAAGTGATAGTATGTATCACTGAAGGCATACCAGTACAAGATATGGTAAAGGTTAAAGAATATATTAAAGATATGGATTGTACTCTAGTTGGACCTAACTGCCCTGGTATCATTACTCCAGGAGAAGCTAAGCTAGGTATTATGCCTGGGTTTATCCACAGAAAAGGTGATATTGGTATTATTTCTAGGTCTGGAACATTGACTTATGAGGCTGTAGATCAAGTGACAAAAGAAGGTATGGGACAGTCAACATGTATTGGTATAGGTGGTGACCCAATTCCTGGTACTACTACTAAAGATGCTGTAATGATGCTCATGAATGATCCTGAAACTAAAGGTATCGTAATGATAGGTGAGATAGGTGGAAATATGGAAGCTGATGCTGCTTATTGGATAAAAGAACATGGTACTAAGCCTGTTGTAGGGTTTATAGCAGGACAGACAGCTCCTAAAGGTAGAACTATGGGACATGCTGGGGCTATAATCGGAGGTGCAAATGGTACAGCCGAAGCTAAAATGAAAATCTTGAGAGAATGTGGCATTACAGTTGCAGAATCTCCTGCTGATATAGGTAGATTGATGAAGGAAGCGATGACAGTATAATTGATTATCGGTGTAACTGTATATGTTTCAATGACTAATGGTTTGCGATACACCTACCTTCATTTGGAATGGTATGGGGTTTAGGTTTTTTGGCAGCATTATATATTTATATATCTTGTACATTGATTAAATTTTTATTTTATGGCATTAATAATACCACTTAGAGGTAATACTCCTGTTATACCAGAATCGTGCTATCTAGCAGAAAATGCAACTATTATCGGTGAAGTAACTATGGGAGAATCGTGTAGTATCTGGTTTCAAACTGTTGTGAGAGGAGACGTTAACTCTATTGTACTAGGTGATAATGTCAATATCCAAGATGGTGCTATAATCCACGGAACTTACGAGAAATATGCAACCAATATTGGTAATAATGTGTCTATCGGTCATGGAGCTATCATCCATGGATGTACCATAGAGGACGATGTATTGGTGGGTATGGGTGCTATTCTTATGGATAATGTTGTAGTCGAATCCAATGTAATTGTAGCAGCAGGAGCAGTCGTGCCTCCAAGAAAACGATTGATATCAGGCTGGGTATATGCGGGAAATCCTGCAACTCAATTAAAACCCATAACTGAAGAGCAAGCACAATTCTTCATTCATCGTACCGCAGAAGCATATGTGAAATACTCGAGTTGGTATGAGTAAAGATTGTTAATGTCAATCCTAGTTGTATTAGAACAAAGCTAATAAGCAAAAATCATAATATCCTAATAATATGTACTACAAAAAACTGAAAGACGGAAGATTAGAAATTGAGTTCTTCAATGATTGGAAAGGTGAGGAAAAAGTAGTTGTTAATGGTAGAGTGGTATCAAAAAAAACATCTGTATGGGGGATAGAT
>JAUTBV010065652.1:0-19813 GCA_032361325.1 Lepetodrilus fucensis
TTTTGTTAATAAAACACTTAAAATCCTTGTGAAAAATACTGAAATCTAACTTTAAACTCATTAAGAGTGGAAATAAC
The DNA here is from genome assembly GCA_032361325.1 of Lepetodrilus fucensis. Taxonomy (NCBI): domain Eukaryota; kingdom Metazoa; phylum Mollusca; class Gastropoda; order Lepetellida; family Lepetodrilidae; genus Lepetodrilus; species Lepetodrilus fucensis. The sequence continues at coordinate 78 of JAUTBV010065652.1, forward strand.
ATGTTAAAATCAGGAATATTATGAAAACAAATCAATCAGAATATGTATTTTAAAATCGATTTACATTAAAATTATGAATCGATTCACAAAAACAGAATCACGATACGATGGTGATGCATCGATGAATCGTGACACCCCTAGTCATTAGGGAAGTAGTTTTTGTCAAATGTTTAGTGACTGTCATTAGGTAAGTAGTTTTTGTCACATGTTTGGTGACAAATTAAGATCCACGGATGCCCACTATACCATAATATTTCAGGACCTGAGATTACGAAACCTTTTTGAGTATGATTTCATACTCGACTCAAATTAAGTTTTGTTCACAAATCCTCATATAAAATGTTATATAAATCCTACCTTTGAAGGTCCTTTGATTACTCTGTCTGCAGCAGTATTCAAATTCTCAATTTCCTTTAAAGGTAGACCATCAGTTGTTCCTGATCAATAATTAAGATAATACCTTTTAATTTTCCAAAATATTTGTCAAAGAATAATATAATTGGTCATTTAAATTCTTGATATATACATGGATACAATGTTCATGTTTTGGTTTTGAATCGAATTGCAGAATACAGACATTTTAAAGATTAATTTGCTCATATCATGACCTGCACCACCTATAGCACTGTGCATAGCAGTAAACCTGCAAGCACCAGCTGGTATTTTTATCTACCTACCATATATGATGTAAACTCGTCCATCCTGCGATGAGAATTCTGAACCATGACCCGGGGCACCGACAGCGAGGTCATCATGGCCATCTGCATTGAGGTCACCAACGACAAGAGACCTACAACAAAACCAACAACGAATGTTGCAAAGAACTGCAGGAATATTTTACCCATAATTATGCTTTGCAGCATTATGGAATTTGCTCATGTGGACCCACTTTGCCTTCATGAGGCAATAATGCAAGTCGCTTTCGACGTCATTCCTTAATTGAATGTTAACACTTACCATCCAAGTTTGGCGTATTTCTCCTGTACTGTGAACACAGCTCTAGGCCTGGGCTGATCTCCAGACTCTGCCATGGTCTTGTGCCACTTGGAATGCTGACGCTTCTTCAAGAACTTTTGCTTTATATATCCCTGATATAATAGATATCCCAATATATAAAACATAGACATTTTTATAACCAACGACATGTATTTCATTTCTATAAATAAATAAATAACAATATTTAACATGATATATGTTGTCACATTTAATACTCAAATTATTCAATATTATACGATAAGTTTTTAAAACAAACATAAAAGAAGTCCTGAGGGTCGAGATTACCTTTTCATACTAAACTCAAATAAAAGTTTTAAATCCCCCATATAAATACAATTTAAACCTCAGTATGCAATCATACTCAAAATGTGTCATAATCTTAGGTCTAGATCACAATTCCATTATACTGAAACATGTTAGCATTTAGCATTATCATTTTGAATACTAGTATATAAAAAAGGCATGAAAATCTTTTAACCTTCTATCTGTTGGATTAATGATAATCACTGTTTTATATTGAGTGAGAGTGAATATGGAGTTTAACGTCACTGCGGGAATATTTCACCCATTTGTTTTATAGAAGGCATATTCTCCAGCAGGTGAACATATCTAGAACCTTGAAAAGAGAAGAAGCAGGTCCTTCATGCACATTAATTCACTAGCCATCTCATTAAAATCATATCTCAGCACAGCTGACGGAATTGGCATTTACCTCGTATCAGATTGCCCTTTGACCTCACCTTGAAGCACATTCAACATTAATTCTGGGTTCCAGTCATAGCTCCGATATGCAGTGTTAGCCAATCAGCATGATCAGTGGCCGGTTTACGTGTTAAACGGTGCAGAAAGTTTGTAAACGACTCCAAATTTTATTAGGCGAGGCTGTGATTTGGCTGCGGTCAAGTTCAAATTGACAGATTTTGTATGGCGATTTCCTGAGACCCTAACACAGCAAGTATCATATATATCTGTTTGAGCGTTAGTTTCAGATCTTATTTTAATGAGACTGATGATACACCACCATAAATGCAAAGTACTTTTTAGCTCCAATATACTAGTCCAGTACAATCATCAGTCTCATGGTCTGCGATTGTTTTCCTGATTATGTGTAATTTATTTTAATATGAACAGTGGGATAACCTATACATGCTATAGATCAAATAAAGTTGATTGGTTTCTAGACAAAGTTGCATCGTCTCCATTATCACACAAGTACTAGCGCTCAAATGAGCTGAATGCATATGGTGCCATTGACATCTAGATTCTGGACTAATTGGTTTCTTGACACTGACAGGGATTCTCGTCATCCATACTTTTATCATAGCTGGATAATCACACACTGTCCAGCAGTACGATCTGGCCAGGCCCAGAGATTGCAAAACCTTTTTAGTACAAATTCATCTTGCTAATACAGTGTACCCTCGATATAACGCGGAAGATGGGGTCCATGACATACCCCCCTGCGTTATAATACCCGTGTTATACAATATTCGGTATCAACGAATATAGGATATACACAAATATGGCCAAACATTTTTATTTTGTTTATTTTTTATTTTGTATGCGAACATAACATTGTTTAATCATATACTGTAAAATACTGTATGTATGCGCAGACGTATTTCCTGCTTTAAAGCAAAACATGTTGTATTTCTTTTAATTTTTAATTTATTTTTAAATGGGGTCCACGTTAGACCCTGCATTGTATCCGAATCCGTGGTGCATCGAAGGGCGTTATATCGAGGGAGCACTGTAGTTGTATTCTCAAATCCCCATATAAAACTTGAGCTTGAGCATGAAATCTTACTCAGAAAGTTTCGTAATCTCGGGGCCAGGTCTTTAGGTATCAACATGACAATTGTCCATATGGATTGCATGTATTTTTCCTTGTATATTTTCAGGTTTCGGCATTACTGAAGGTATTACAGCTGCTTTCAGTGACGTTTTCAATCACTCCACTGACGAGAAGGCTGAATTCATCCGAGATTTTCTTGCTACTTTAGAAATCGATAAGTGAGTTAGTTGACTATCAGTTGAAGCATGTTACATGAATCAGATCTTTTTTTAATTTAATTTGTTGTATACAAGAACACATGTACAACATATTAAACGATTGTATTTTATTTTTAAATTGGAGTTTAGTCGCTTTCAAGATTCTTTCACTTACTGTAAATAACAAAATTAATGCGTCACTAATTTAATGCGACATCTGGGTTTTGGATGTAAATGGGCCACCAATAAAATGCGAACGGTCATGTCTCCAACCGCATCTGATCGGTAACAAAGGCAACCAACGTGCTAAATTAACAGTAGATTGCTTCATTAATCTGATAGCCTCTTGGAAATAATACTGACTCGTTCAAGAAAGTAAAACAGTCCACCCTGGCGGACTTCTTCATTTCCGTCAATGAGTGTTTGAAGTGTGAACATACAAATTATTGCGGATTATATTTTATTAATTATGTTTTATGTCAACATGGTTAACATGATAAGTGTGTGTCATCAATAAACTTATGATAGTACGTAACATGTTGTGTCTTATCGTATTGGTTACTAACTCTTCCCAATTAACTTCACAGATATCCGATTGATTCGCCATCTGACCGTTTTGTGCCTGAAACGGGACCGTGCGGACTATCGGGGGTCGACTGTAATCATTAGTGTAATGTTATATTAACACTGTATTTATACAATTATTTAGAGTGGATCTGGTGATTGGCCATGGAGCGGCATGCTACCCGTTGCTACGACTCATGACCACCATAGAGACCAAGGACCTATTCAAGTCAGCAGCATTTATCTCCCCTTGGCCTCACAGAGAATTCAAGTAAGTAATAAAACCTGTATTGGCTAAATCAATAGCATGCCTTATTCATGTTAATTACAGATTTATTGCTAATTTAAGGTCTTTTGTTGTCGCAATTGGGGGAACGATTCCCGCAGCGACGTTATACTCCATTTATAATCACTCACTCATCCAAAGTCTTTGGACATTTATTTATTATGGAATAAAATTTGTTTTCTCCATCAGGGGTATTCGACCGTTCTGGTTGCATCACATGATCAGCTTCCTGTGGGACCGTCCGTTCCTTAGATTCGGATGTCGAGTACTGAGCATTGCGGCGAAAAGGAGGCTCGGTCTCGACAGGCAATTCGGCTACAAAGATTCCATGATAACATCGAAAACCATCGATGGAGTCGGCTTTGACGAGGTTTGTGGAACATGCATGCAATTTCTTTCCTCTTGTCATTAGTGAAAGAATCTTTTAAAAAAATATTTAAATTTTAAAAATCATTAAAATATTATGATCGTGAACATTATCTGGCTTGAGCTGAAATATGGTGAAAGAAATACACATGATTGAGAATTCCTTTAAATTTTAAAATAAGACATTGTTTATGTTTTTAACGTATGGATACATTATTGGCACAATTATTACTTTTGAGCATACAAAACTGAATTTTCTGCCAAATATCAATAAAGCTATGGATGTTGCAGGTTTTCTCCTGCCCTAAACTGACAAGTCGTGATATAAGTGAAAGAATCTTGAAAGCGACTTTAAGCCCCAAATAAATCAAATAAAGAACAAAATTAAGAATAAAGAATTAATTTTCTGCCAAATATTGAGACTGTGTGTTCTCGCATTTCTCAAGACTGAATGTTTTGCTAGATATCGAGACTGAATGTTCTGGCATCTATCAAGACAGAATGTTCTGCCAAATATCGAGACTGAATGTTCTACCGTCGTCAGATTGCGGGCGGACTGATAGCTGCAGATGTCCTTCATTTCCCGTACGTTGTGTTCTACTCGGAACAAGATCCGTTCATAGAGGGCGCCCTCTATGATGAAATGGCCCGTCTGCTGGGTACAGATGAGGACCAAGTGATGGAGGTCAACAAAGAGGGCAAAGTTCAAAGGGCAGGTGAGTTAGTACAAAGCAAAAACAAAAGAAACAAAATCAGTGAAACAGAAACAAAATCACTTAAAGGAATTTGTGGTGTTAGAAGGAGAGGCGTAGGGTGGATAGAGGGAATAATGACCCTGATACTTTTTTCCATTTGTGAATAATTATTTTTAACGAGTAATTTTAATTTTAATCTTGCACAAAATCAGGCCCCAATTAAGGTTATCAAGCCATTTCATGGGATGGATAGAGGGAATAATGATCCTGATACTTTTTAAATTTTGTTACGAGCATCAACAAGAAATTTACATTTAATCTTGCACAGATTCAGGGCCCCAAGGTTATGAAAAACATTTTTTAGTGTGATTTCATATTCAGTTTTGTGCACACTTCCCAATGCAAAATGTAGGTCAAGCATGAACTCGTACTCAAAAACGTTTTATAACCTCAGGCCCAGATTCATCCAATCAACTTGACAGAAATAGAAAATAATTGTTAGTTCAATTAATGTGTTCCAATTTTCAATTCACCTGCTAATCCTTGTTTCACCCAATATATTGTGAAATGTTAGTTTACGCGTGTTCAATATTTCGTTTCGCCCAAGATTGTGAAATGTTAGTTCACGTGTATTCAATTTTCATTTCCCCCAAAAATTGTGAAATGTTAGTTCACGTATATTCAATTTTTGTTCCCCCCCCAAGATTGTGAAATGTTAGTTCATGCATGTTAAATTTTTGTTTCCCCCAAGATTGTGAAATGTTAGTTCATACGTGTTCAATTTATGTTTTCCCCAAGATTGTGAAATGTTAGTTCATACGTGTTCAATTTTTGTTTCCCCCAAGATTGTGAAATGTTAGTTCATACGTGTTCAATTTTCATTTCAGCTGCTACTCCTGGTTTCCCCAAGATTGTGAAGTTTGCGACAGGAGGGCAAGATCTACATCAGAGATATTCTGGACTCATTAACGCTGTGTCATTAGACTTAATCAAGCATGTTCGAAGTGGCATCAGATGATGTCTGCGCCAACCTGTACGACGTCAAACTTGTAGAAAAGTCATTTGTGTGATTATCGGGATGAGATGAACATTGTTTGCTTGAAGTTACCATACACTGGAGATGAAATTGTAGGACAGAAATATATACTTCCTTTTTATATTGTGATGCAGTTGTTGGCGTTGTTTTTAAAAATAAATTTAGTGAAATACTCAGTTTTTCAGATGGGCGTCGGTCATCGGACAATGCTCAGACTATTTTCGCAAATGTCCGAATTTATCAGAGACAACTCGGTCATTTGTCCGATTTTTATTTATGTCCTATATCTCCAGTAATTAATTATTGTGTCTGTCACTTGTCTACATCGTGGTTCAAGTAAACGCGTGAATGAATGTATCTATTACAGACGTTGTCTGTTCAATATTTCTGCATTTATATTTAAGCAATATATATATTAAATACAATGTTTATTCACGTCGCACAATCCGTACAACGGGAAAGGTAATGGACCATTCTTACGTTCATTACATAATTAGCATTATCCTAACTTTCATGTAAGTTCCTTCTGTTTTTACAGATAGTACATATTTCCATATACCCCGCCTGGGAGGTTTACAAATAATTCACTTATTACCCGCTGCTATGACAACGGCATGATGTCTTTACCTAAGAGTCGAGGGCAAGCGCCACGACGTCACAATGATATATGACGCAGCCACAGTGATCAAGTACGGCAAAAATTGCCTACAACGTTTTCAAGCAGACAAATGTTTTGATTGCATTTAGACGTCATGTTCACGTACAGTAACATGACAGTAGGGTATATGGAATGATGTACCCCGCTTGAGAGCCCTTGTACCCCTCGCCTATCGGCTCGGGGTACACAAACTCTCGCGCAGGGTCCATCATTCCATATACCCCTCGTGACGAGTTGACAACTTATATTATATATGTATACACAATTATACAAAACAAGATCTTACAATGACCAAGGTTTACTATATAGTCTACATTCCCAACCTCTCTCAGTGTCGAAGGTCATAGCCGCCTGCCTGCCTGTTGTTTGTGTTCGGTCTTGGCAAACTTGCCGCAGGAAGTTTATCGATTTCCCCGTCAGCAGAATCTGAAAACCAAAATATTGAATTGGTCTGAAAATTGGAGAAAAACAAAACGGTCATATACGTAAAATATATATGAGACAAATATTATTTATTAAATTTGTTGACAGGAAATGTTGGCCTGTTCTGAATAAATATGTAGGCCTATGCTTTAGTGGCATGGATTGGAGCTGAACTAATTTTGGCCGGACCAATTTTGGTATTTCCCTACAAGCACAAATGGGGCTAATTGTAAACAGCAAGGTACAGACGTATTGTCAAACTGGCCCCGGGTTCCACAGAACAATCGTAGGGCCACGAAAGTAAAAACTGTGTTAACGTATACTGGTTGCGGGCCTATTATCGCCTAAAATATTAACGTTTTCCTGGATATCTTTCTTAATATGTACATCAACTTCCTTATACTTACTATGGCACATGTATAGCTATAGTGTGACCTTATGGTATATTCTGTGCCACTTCGGTTATAGCGCGAGCGACGGCAGAAAACATGGTGAAAATAGGCCTTTTTATGCCACTGGCAGGACTTATTATCGCCCCATAAAACATGACAGGGTGCGTAATCTTCTGGTGAAATCATTTAATTTTAAATTGGTATTTACTGATATATAAACCATACCTAATGCGTGCATGGATGTACACATTTTAATCACGTATTATAAAAACACACCGTTCGTTTTGCCCAATGATGCTTTTTTTTTAAACATTTTGAAGCGATCTCAATGACAAACTAATAGCGCGATATTTTTGTACATCGTGTAAAAAACATAAAATGCTGTAGAGATTGGTGGAAATTGTGCTACGCCATAACTACATGAAAGGACATTATGACTGACAAACAAATATAAACAAGCGACATATTGTTTAGTCACATGATCAACACAATTGGGGTTAATTTGAAATAAAATATAATTATTGCCCCAATTATCATCTACTAGTAATTAGTAGGTGTTCTTTATTTAAAATATGCCATAATCCAAATCAATCACGACCGCAGAAGCACTTAAGCGGGGGTAGGTGATAATAGATCCTGGGCGATAATAAGTCCGTAACCAGTAGGAGTTACGACTATTGTAGCACGATGATGGATCCAAGGATTTATGTCTCACCCTGCTGGCCTGGTCGGTGGTGATGAAGGTAGGGATCATCGTCTTCCGGAGGCTGTACTTGTCGTACCACAGCCTGTCGTTCTTCACCGTCGGGTCTGACGCTACGAAGAACTGCAAACAACATACTGTCACATGATGCACGAGGAATTGCGAACAACATACTGAACTGCGAACAACATACTGGCATGATAACAGGCATGATAACAATCAATTGTGATTTCAGTGGAAAACAAGCCCCAGCTGCAGGCCCCAAGCCAACAGCCAGGACAAATAAATCGACCTTTGGACACATAAAACAGTGGATTTCCTTGGATCAGCCAAGTCTGCAATCTGGATCCATTGACTCATTTTATGGTTTATGTTGCTGCAAAAATACTTCACCTATATGCGATGAACACGAGCATGAAAACAACTGCTAAAACCATTACTCAGATATAAATGATGGAATTAAACACATCGGAAGAATGTTTAATTTTGCTAAACAACAGTGGCGGCCTACCTCATGGTAAGTGTCTTCCAGTTCTCCATCGTATATCCACCGTAGTAACGTCGCGTACACTGGCTGCGAAACCTGCCATGAAAAACACATTTGTCTGTACGAATAGAAAATAGTTGTACGTTGACAGAAAGTTAACTTTTACAAGGATTTATGCTGAGCTTCTGGGTGAGGATTTAAACACAGGGCTCTGGCTCAGACGTCCAGCATTCCACCATTTCACTACCACCCATCTTTGTCTTCAGGCCTGCGTTTCACGAAAGGGGTGTACATTTACGCCGGACATATATCAGGACGTAAAGCACGGAGTACAAGTAAATCCGTGCATGCACTCCGAGCTTTATGTCCGGTGTAAATATCCACCACTTTCGTGAAACGCAGGCCAGGTAGATATGAAAAGATACCATGTCAGAAACAGGATCATGCCGATCAGCCCTGGGATTCGAACCCGAGTTGCTGGATTGTGAGTCTAATGCTCTACCGACTGAGCCAAAGGGGTAACCCCACTGGCCGAGACCAGTAGGAGCATATTATATCACACCCGGCTACACATATACAACAGCTCAATCCTGGGAACTTCTTACCATGGTCAGTATGTGCGTGATGAGGTCTCGTATGAAAGGATCGCCGTGCTGCATGTAGGAGAATATTCCCGACGCCAGTGATCCCCCTTTCTTCCCTACAACGACAAAGATATACAAAATTCTTCATAAAAGGAGATTTCAGTTATATCCTCTTTCCAACAGATGTAACGAGACAATAGAGAGGTTTCGCAACACTACGGTTACCATTACCGATACAGTTAGGTCATCAGTTTGTTCATAGTATGCGACACCAGTGACTCGCCCGAAGTGTAGTTTCCCCGTTTCTGACCGTCCGAGTTCCCAGGTAACCGTAGTGTTGCAAAACCTCTCTATTGATAGGAAATGAAACAGATAAAAGAAAATTGGTTTTAAGAAAACATACAGCGCTCTTTAGCAATATTGGTATTTCGGCACTATACGAATGTAATGATTATCATTATCATTATCATTACCAGTTATTAAATTTGGAAATCTAAGAGATTTTATTTCCTTAGCACTTCTGTCGAAATTGTAATTTTCAGCTGATCCTGGACCAGTATTCATAAAAAGGCTTGTCAGTTTTTGCTAAATATTGATGATCAAAAACAAAGATCAACCCAAGTTTACAAGATTGACCCAGGAGCCTCAAAATCCACGGAAGATTCTCAATCTCTGTGTTAGGCATGGCAACAGACAATTGTGATTTCAGCTGAAAACAAGCCACATTCCAGGACAAATAAATCAACCGCTGGACAAAATAAAATCGGCAGATTTCCAAGGAAAATTGCTATGCCTGGTTGTAAATTCCAATCTCCTGGTATGCCAATACTACCGCCACTCGCTACCTTTACAGACGTCCACCAGCGCTGCCAGGGTCTTGAGTCGGACCAGGGGATCGAACGTCCACACCACGAGGCGGCGCAGAGTGAGACCGGTCTGAGACTCTGATATACCTTGATCCTGCTCCTGGTGTAGCTGTGGACGATCAACACAGGATGGAGAGTGAGTGAGTGAGTGAATGAGTGAGCAACAGAGTGAGTGATTGAGCAAGAGAGTGAGTGAGTGAATGAGTGAGCAACAGAGTGAGTGATTGAGCAAGAGAGTGAGTGAGTGAATGAGTGAGCAAAAGAGTGAGTGAGTGAATGAGTGAGCAACAGAGTGAGTGAGTGAGCAAGAGAGTGAGTGGGTGGGTGAGTGAGTGGGTGAGTGAGCAAGTGAATGTGTGAGTGAGCAAGAGAGTGAGTGAGTGGATCAGAGAGTGAGCAAGAGAAAGTGAGTGGGTGGGTCAGTGCATGAGTGAGTGAGCAAGTGAGTGAGTCAGTGAATGAGTGAGTCAGTCAGTGAATGAGCAAGTGAGTGAGTGAGTGAATGAGTGAGTGAATGAGTGAGTGGGTCAGTGAATGAGTGAGCAAGAGAGTGAGTGAATGAGTGAATGGATGAGGGTGAGTGATCAAGAGTGAGTGATCAAGAGAGTGAGTGGGTCAGAATGAGTGAGTGTGACTGAGTGAGTGAGTGTGAATGAGTGTGAATGAGTGAGTGTGAATGAGTAAATGAATGAGTGAGCAAGTGAATGAGAGTGAATGAGTGAGCAAGAGAGTGAGTGAGTGGGTCAGTGAATGAGTGAGCAAATGAGTGAGTGTGAATGAGTGAATGAACAAGTGAGTGAGTGAGATTACCAAACTTTTCGAGAACCATTTCATGCTCAAGCTCAAATTTGATATGTGAATTTGTAAACATAACATGTTGAGTATGAGTTTCTACTAAAAGAATTTGGTAATCTCTGGACCAGGTGTATCATCCATGAATATTTGCGCTATATAAATGTGTATGATAATAATAACAACAATAATAATAATAATAATAATAACAACAATAAAAATATTTAAAAAGTAATAATATTAAATATAATAAAAATATTTAAAAAATAATAATATTAAATATAATAAAAATTAAACAATTAAAAAATTAAAATTAAAAATAACAATACCATAATGTGAATAGTAATAAGAATAAAAATGTACTGCTATCTATGGACTCTCACCTGGGCTTCTAGGACTGCCACTAGCTTATAGTAGTCTGTTAACTCCTGATGCAAAGCTGCACAAAAGCTCTGTAAAAGAAATATAATTTCTGAATCAATGAACGGATAATTTGAACGGAAAACAAGCCAGGAGACGAGAGCCTCAAGCCACATCCAAATTAAAACTAAATCGACTCCGGAACAAATAAATCATCAGATTACTGTGCATCCATGGAAAATGTCCATGTCTGAAAATATTTAAACCAATGCTTTTTTTTCTTCTCTTTCTTACTTTTTAAATTTCTTTTTAAAACCAAGAATAATAAAAAAAATTAAAGTACAACAGCATATATATTTGGTACAAATTTATTCAGTCGGTCCATAATCCAACAATGTCTCATATACTGTAAAAGACTTATATTACACAGAGACTTATATTACGCGCTCTACGAGCAAAGGGAACTTGCGCAGAATCAAAGTCTGTGTGGAAAAGGTCCGCGCGGAAATTGAAGCCCCGATCATTTCTCATTGATTGAAGCAGCAGTAATCGTTTGCAGTTTTACAGTCACGTGGGTTTATCAATCTTGGTGCTTTCAGCTCTCATAGACATCGTGATGAAGTGAATATACCTGGACATAATTATGGTGCCTTATATACGCACGGTAAACTAGGCAATCTAATTTTGTGCTATTTCACTGTTTATTTATCAAAAGTGTTGTTTTCTAGCATTACAACGTATTTCCTGTCATATTTCCTGTCGATGAATTCGAGTGGTTTCTTATCACCTAATCTTGTCAACATTGATAATCAGCTGACAATAGGAAGCCTACTCGAGGTAGGTGAGGCCACTTGTTCTATTCATTGCCAATTACTTGGCGTAATCCTATATTAACTGCTTATGTTTGTACTTGCCGGCGACCATTCTATACGCTAGTGAAAAGTACACAGAATATATATATTTCTTTTTTTTCGATGAGCGCAATTTGATTCATGCGTACTTGTCAATAATGTCACTTGCGCGTAATTTTAGTCCGCGTAATTAAAGTCTTTTACAGTAACATAATCCTATCTTTCATCTAACATATCTGGGGTGCGTTCAGGCTGCACTGTTTATTTCTACTTAGTACTATGTAGTGCTATGGATGTTATTCAGTCAGCATTTGTAGTACTACATATACTTCCACTACGGGTCTGGACCCTGTAGTGTTTTGTAGGAAATTGTCTTTAGGAGTTTTCAAGGTTATAGTTGCTGAGTAAGTATGAGTAACATTACTTCAGGAGTCTTTCATCCATTTGTGACGAGTACAGTTGCCGAGTTGCAGGACAAGTCTGATAAAAGTGAGAACATAAACTTGAATGAAATACAGAAAGTTTACGATAACACACTAACCCTTTCGGCGAGGAACTTCCAAAAAATGCCAATGTTCCGTGGATGTTTTTTTCAAGGTCAATTCAATGTATGCGAAGGTCACCTTATAACGACTTTCATCTGGTTTTATCTCCTTGCTGTGATGAGTAGAAAATATTGAAGTTAGAATGAACAGACATGATATTACCTAGCACAATGGCAGCATTGTATCATCAAACATGCCAAAATAAAGACTGATATTTGAAGAATTATGGACTATTGTACCATTATTTCAATGATTAAAGTGAGTGAATTATAGTTTTATGTCACAGAAGGAATCTTTCACCCATACGTGATGAATAATATTTAGTTATATTTATTAGATTAGAAGAGAACACGCAACAACTATCTGATACAGTATGAAATGTGAACAAAGTCTGGGACTAATAAACCAAGGGAGGTTTACTGAACACAATGTATACAGAAACTAATGTCTGTTGCTAAAGAAGCAATGGAGATAACTGAACATGGTGCATACATATATATTATGTCCCAGTAAACCACATATCTATAATGGCACTTGTCTTTTGGACTAAACTAAAAATAATCTCCATGTACAGTAGTATATAGACAATGGACAGATTTATGACAACAAACCCAGAAGCGGAAATTCTGAAAAATATACTTCTGTACATACTTTACTTTGACTTTCCAGCAAAACACTGTGTCTTCCGATGTGTTCTGGTGAAGTTGCAGGAATTTCTCGTCTCTGAAAATAAAATATTCATTGACCATATGTCATTATGTGTTGACAAGAATAATAGAGCGCATATATGTATATGTGCGCATGTGATGGAAGAGGCAGATGGGTGGCCAGAGAAAGATTAGTTTCTAAATTTAGAAATCAACAGGGATTTTACATTGTCAACACTTCTCTCAATAGAGAACTATTAATCTTGATTTCAATTATTGCTTTACGTCACAGTGGGAATATTTCACTCATATGCAATGAAGCGAATGGACCAGTACATTAATTGTTACTTTTCCTTTCGTTGGTTAGCCACCAACGAAAGGAAAAGTAATATGTTTCATCTCTACAAGTAAATATAATTTGAAGGAATTGGCTGATGGTTCAAATAAATGATATGGTCTGCCCCATTTATTATAACAATAACAGGCAGAAGAAATGTACATACCGTGTGTTGAATTTAACAAGGAACATATCCTTCTCAAAATACACTTTTACAGCATCCTTCCCAATACCGCGAACATAGATGTGAAGGACGAAGGTATCGCCCTAAAACATAAGAGGATAAATCACAGTTTTATAGTTTGTTTCTATCGCTGAAATCATAACGGATCCAAATCGACAACACTTGATCAATTATCATACTATTCAACTTTGAAATACAGTCGATCCCCATATAACCGGATGTCAGATAACCGGTTCCATCGCTATCCGGACAGTTTTTACTGGGAACGAATATTTTCCTATATAAAATGACTCAGATAACCGGAAATTTGGTTTCCGGTTTCCGGTCGGTCATATCCGGGAACCAAAATAGACAAATTAAGTATAATATGTGTTCAGATAACCGGACGATGAAAGAACTAAGAATCGCTAAATAGTCGGCCATGTATTATCGGCAGATGATAGCATGTTGCACGATGGTATAATATAATACTTATGTGTGATAAATTAAGTCAAGTTGTCTATATCTGTGTTTGTTTTATAATTTACATGAAAAGTGGCAACTTTTGCCAAATTCAGAAATTCAGTTATCCGCACGATTTTACCGAATAAACGGGGGTCGACTGTACAACAATTAAACATATTTTTTTAACCTTAATTTAATGTAAATAAGGTATGGTATCCATGTTTGTATTAATCAGTCATTCTCTTCATCATGAATTAAATCTTTTTTAAATGTATTTATTTATTTAATTTAATATTTTATTTTATTTAAATTTGGTTATAAAAAGTGTGTGTTTTTAATACCATGAATTAAATCTAATAAAATGTATTTATACTCACTCTTTCGAAAAAGTCATGCTTGATATGTTCCACATAATAGATTGGTTCTAAATAAAGAAATGTAATTATTAGAAACCATTTGACAAATAAAACATGCCCAACATTGTACATCCTGTACAAAGGCTAAAATTTATTAATTTATTTTATTTGTTGAAATTGGGTTTAGAACAGCTTTCAAGATTATTTCACTTTTATCAGAGCAGGTTAGCTTCGCTGTCCATTCTTCCATTGTACTACGAACCACCACCTCAAATATTGAGTACAGAGCCCTGGATGGATTTCGAACTCAGGACCTTCCTATGTGTATATAGAGCAATATTTTCAAATCACCCTCGTCTTTCTCCATTTTTTCAGCTTTCTCATCATCTTTGTCGTCAATGTCCTTGTTCAAGGTATCACCATCACCAACGAGAGAGGTTGCCGCGGTGGGATTCTTGCTGGAAATTCCTAGTGACGACTTTTTGTCCAAGTCCTATTTGGAAAGAGAATTAATAAATTAAATTTGTTGATGTCGATCACTAAATGTTTTCAAAACGGTCTCGACTCAAATTACCATATTTCACCACTTCAGTTTCAAATATATGAAATGCACATAAATCTTTTTACAAATGATATTTTTTATACATTCATCTGACATCAAGAATAAAATAAAATGAAATATAAACAGAATTATTTTTTATTTGGGTTTTGGAACAACAATTGAGTAATACTAACAAAAGAACAATATCATTGGCTATGATAACCATCAAATTCATAATCTGTACCTGATATGTAGGCCAACTCTGTGATACTTTCTTGACCATTTTCAGTTCGAGATTTGGACCCTTGACAATGACTCGACTTTTTTCTTTCTTTACTTCACTGAATAGTCTGCATAGCCACATGGTGCCATCTTGATTTAAAGAAAAATCATTCACCGATCAGTCCAATTAAAATCTAATATAAATTCCACATTAACAAAATATAGATAAATCATTGTAAAGTAAGCTCAATAACCTTTATGGATTTCAATACTTAATTGAATTAAATACTTTTGCTTTATTGTTAGGAATAATAAAATATCATAAGCAATTTGTATCGTTATGCACCGATGTGTTGCCTTGAGATATTATACGTAAATCGTACATGCTTTGTATGGTGGTGCAACAGTGAATCGTTGCAAGTCTACTGATTTTTATGTTGTTGTTTCTTCAGGAGGGTAACTGACGATGCTTTAACCAATCAAATATCTAGAAGAAATACTGAATAATGAACTTTATTATGAAGGATTATTTAAATAGATAAAGCCGTACACACCTGGGAAACCCACACTGACGCGAGATTCCTCAAACTGGACATCAAGTTTGTCAGGTTTGTCAAGTTTGGACTTCAGATGAAGCGTCATGGTCAGGTCAGCCGCCGTCTGTGTCCAGGTCAGATCGAAGTCTGAAAACAAATGTATATTATAATGGTAATATCCCAAGACTATCTGCTCATGGGCTGAAAATGAGTATTCTGTGGTTTCGCATTGTTTCAAGATTCCTTCACTAATATCACGGCTTGTCTGTATAGGGGGGTTGGGGGGTTAATCTTTCACTAATATCATGACAGTTGATGGGTATTTCGTCCCTATTTTTTTTCTGTTAACAAGTGAATTTGTTCTTAGGACATCCTAAGGCTTAAAAAAAAGTTGGGTTTTGTTAAATTGTGGGGGGGTGGGGTGCATGATGGACATATCTGGCTCACGGCCTATTATACATGGAATAATTTAAGACAGTTGTGTAGTTACAAAATTAATCCTGTTGACATACTTCAGTGATTAACATTTTTGAATTAATTATCTACGAATATTGAAATTTATAAGTGGATGTAAAAATTAGATAGGCATATTTACTAGCTGTTTATTGTCACACTGCACTGTTTACTGCATCCCCTTTAAAATGAGCGAGTGATCATGAAGTTTAACTTCGCTGTGGGAATCTTTCACCCATTTTCAATGACCCATACGATAGCACCAAAACCATCGATATTCGATAACCATAACAATATAATTAGTCAGGAATCTCTAGAAGACACTAAACCGTACCAAATATATATTCATGTCTACAGATCAATGACTTGTTAATTTTGTTCTTCTTTTTAAAAAACTGTAAATTTATGATTTTACTGGACTCTATGCCATTGAATTTCTAATGACTTTACACATATTTTCTTTACCCATTGCACGACTGTCTGCTTTCTTATCACTGTCTTTTTTTCTTTTATGACCTTTTTCTTTACCCTGCCCCCCAATCTCATCATTGTTTGCAGAGTTCATGGTGGTCGGCGAAGGCGACCTGCACACAGGCTCACTGGCTGTGTGCTTTCGTTTTCGTGGTTGCTGCTCTATTTTTGAAGATGGAATAATCTTGAAGACAAATTAGGTCTACCCTAACAGTAGACCAAGCGTCTCGTTGGTTGCTGTCGTTGTCAAAAGTAGACACTAAACAGCTGAACATGAATGAGATTTCTGTCTGGCCAAGGTGGGGTAACTCTGTTCGTGTTCTTGGATATTAGCCACTCAAATTGAGCGTAAGTGCTACAGGAAGTTGGCGTTATCCAATCAATGCCATGGATTAATTCCAACACATTTCCAACATGGATGGTGCGTGCATTTTGTAATTTCTGTTTTATCTTGCCGGTTGATGTTACTCTGAATATTTTAGGTGTAGAATGCACCCGCGTTGCATGCATATTTAGCCATTTAAAGTTGTCATCGTCTTCTTTGTTTGTAACTTGCTCTCACTCAATTTTGTCGTCAATAATTCATCATTGATGCAGAAATGAGGTTTGATTTTTGGAAAATCTAAACTAAAGACAAGTTTCAACTTTTATACCAAGTTGTGATATGATATTGCAAATATTTATAGATAGCTACATTATTGTCAGTTATACATTCTAATACATCAACAAAGCGTCTTATGTTTAGCTTGTGTACAATATACTACAATGAGCATCATCATATTTATTCAAAGTTATTGAAAAATCATTTCCACTGATTATTATTTTTCATATTTTACCAGCTTGATTAATTTATCATAAGAAAAAAATAAAATTATGTCACTCGGGCATACATCTGATACGAAATGGAATCTTGGTTAGTATCCTATGAATATGAAATTCAGGATGCCTTTTACATTAGGAGAAATGGATCGGGCTGCTGGGCAAGTGGCTATCGTTCTATCTCTGGGTTAGATGAAAGAGATCATTTACTCATGCAGTCACCTAGCAGACTGCCCGGAAAATTAGTTGATTTATCGATAACCGATCATTTGGCAGGAAATCAATCAATGTAACGTGGTGTAGGATCATCAGTTCTTTAGGTTTATATACTGTATGAATATTCGTGTTTGAGTCACTTTAATCAGTTGAATGGTAAAGAAAATGAGATAACATTTTACATACAAAATCATCTTAGTTCTTTTTACCTAGGAATGTAAAATTTGAATACATGGAAATAATATAGAATTTTCATTCCGCTGCTGGTGCTACATATGAGGTCCTTATCGCAAGCCTTATTTCTAATACCATCTTCTGTATGATCAATTACAGTATTGATGAATGATTCTGAAGCCTAGGTATGCCTGCTACTTTTACCTTTGTTAATTTAAAGCTATTACACAGTATTCACTGGTATTAGGGTGGCAAATGCTAGCATTTGTTAATTTCACTTTTGTTTGAAATCCAGCACTTTCTTCTGTTTCTATCCTCCGAAACTCAGTTTCCAGACCGATAAGCGTAGATCGCATATTTCGTGAAATATAATTAAATATACAAAACGAAACTTCAATTGTTGTTCTTACCTGTACATTAAACATTTAATCCATGAAATAAACACAGTTCCTTATGCAACTGAAGTCCTCGGTAACACACTTGGCTATCATTAGATAGCGTGCCAACATACTCTAGCTAAAATGAACAACTTGTGTTACCGGACACAACAGCTGCGTAGCCATTTAAAAATATTTTTGCCAAGAGTTGCTTCCCTTTGTTCTGAAAATCCGATAGTATAAACAATCAACAAAGCAGACAACCATTTTCTGTGTCTACTGAACATTTCGTTTGTGTATTATTGGTGACTTTCTAATGTTGGTGAATTTACACTAAATTTAACAATTTGACACACGGTAAAATTGTACAAGATTACAACATTTAGGTGTCATACTTACGCATGTGAGTTTTATCCGAAGAATTTGTGTAGGACTAACGAAAATTAGCTGACTTGTCAACTTGGGACTCTTGATGATGTCAGATCTCTATTTATATCGCGAGAAAGCACGGAACCAAATGGCCGACCGAATACTGGGGTCGTCCGTAAACTGAGTATCGGACGATACTAAATCCTTGTAGAGTTTTACACTACAGGAATTTCTGAATCATGGTGATATGAACCTATAGAGAATTTCCCTACCATCTATAGAACTTTACATCTATGGGCAAAATTTTATATTCGATGAACTTAAAGTATGCATCACATCAGTATTATTTAAGACATGCCTTTTGTAGATTTAGAAACCACTCGGGTTCTCATTTAGAACTCTTTAGAATATGGTAGAGCTGAAAGTCTTTTAGTCTTAACTGCTAGTTCCATCTTGTTGCAGATCATTTCTCATTCATTGTATAGTGTTAATTAATACTATAGTCGTCATATGGGTGAAATATGGGTGAAATATTCCCGCCCGTGACGTAAAACAATAATTCACTCACTCACTTTAAATATATATTCCACACTCTGTTAGAGATATTATTCTTTACAAATATATGTTATTTATTTACTAGTCAGTTTTCCAATTCCCTATGCTGTTATCTTTTCACACCCAACATTATTAACAATTTAAACATGTGTCAGAACAGGTTGCAAAGTATTACTCAGCTACAGGTTATATGTGGATAACGGCTTGATTTTAGTATTTTATATTTATTAAGGTCAATGTAACATTTTACTATTCTATATCCAGTGTTCGAAATAGAGCCTGTCCGCACGCCTGCAATGGGTTATTTTCAGTGAGGACTGGTAACATTTTATCCTTGCACGCCTGCATGTCGTGGTTCTTTTTGTTTGTTTTTCAAGATGTATATTATCGATCACTGGCCAACATGTATGAGGACAGATTACTTCTCAGACTTGCCAGT
>JAUTBV010065763.1:3110-19808 GCA_032361325.1 Lepetodrilus fucensis
AACAACGACTATGATTAATACAGCATATAACAACGACTATGATTAATACAGCATATAACAACGACTATGATTAATACAGCATATAACAACGACTATGATTAATACTGCATATAACAACGACTATGATTAATACTGCATATAACAACGACTATGATTAATACAGCATGTAACAACGACTATGATTAATAAAGCATATAACAACTATGATTAATACAGCATATAACAACGACTATGATTAATACAGCATGTAACAATGACTATGATTAATACAGCATATAACAATGACTATGATTAATACAGCATATAACAACGACTATGATTAATACAGCATGTAACAACTCCACGATGGGATGCCATCACTCACATGTCATTGGACTCGTGGATGTAGTTGAAGAAATCCTCGTTGCCTGTCAGGATCTCCATGGGAACCACTTCGTTGACATCCTGTGTTGCCATGGTGCTCATGTAAACACACAAGTCCTCGTTGATGTGCCTCATATACTGCAGGACGTTCTCAATGTTCGCCTTCTTCCATTTACACACGATGTATCTGGTGGGGAGAAAAACAAACGGAATTATGTTTTGGTGCATCTTCATTAACCTTCTCCCTGCTGAATTGTTCCATTGTGCATGTTTTGGGCATATATATATGCCCTCAGCAGTGATGAAGTTAAATGAGAACATAAAGGAGATAGTAAAACAAAATTCTATGAAATAAATTATAAACTTTCTATTTTAATCAATGTTAATAGAACTACAATTCTGGTTTTCTATTCACATGGCTGTACCATGACATAAATTACAAGCGTAGTATTATAGAAATAATTAAAAAATTGAAAACATTTCAAGTGTTTGGAAAGAATATGTTCACTATATTAAATTCAGTTCAGTTCTCAATTCATCATGAACAATGCCACAAATTCTAGCTGACAAATGGATATTAGACAGATACTAGTTTCACTTCAGTGATGAAATGCTACCAGTTGGACAACTTATTGTTCAACATTGAAAATATATATCAACTCAGGACAACTAGATAATACCGATAGACTGAATTCCAAAGTCAGATCCAAGGATGATTCTACTACTACTTGGGAGACCCAATCCAACGTGCTATGTATGGGTGGCTTTAGCATGAAGGACTCCTATGTTTAGATGGTAGTGAGGTGCTACTAGGGGTGACTATCACAGGTAATTTCACTATCACGTTAGTATTGCGATAGTTAGAATTACTATCACGATACTATCACATTTTGACAAAGATATCGCGATAGTATCACGATAGTACTTGAGTATGCAAAATGAATGTTACATGCATACAACATTACGGTTTTATTTACACATTTCATGGTGAAACTTATTTTATTGGGTAACTAGCAACATTTCAGGCATATCCCACTGGTTTACACTATTTTCAGACTTTAATACCCCTCTAGGCTGCAGTTGACGTCCTTAGTTGGAATCGGGGCGAGTTCAGGACAAGTTGGAGTTTCAGAAACTAAGCGGAGATCAAAATTAAAAATATAAATAAACTATCGGAACTATCGATAGTCAATCATACTATCGCCAATAGTTATCGATTGTTAAGATTGCTATCGATAGATTGCTATCGGGACACACACTATCGCAATAGGTCGACTTATCGACTTATCGTTACACCCCTAACTGTGACCCACGGTAAACCCACGCCATGACTAGAGCACACACCGGTGTAAATCACTGTTCCTATGTAAGTACCTGGCCAGCCGCAACTAGAGCTGATTGGAACAACGTGACCAGGAACTGTGGCAGAGGTACACCTAATCCAGGGCTTGAGGTTCGCCTAATGCATACACAGATGCGTGGTTCAGATGCATCAACTATGCATGAGCCAATAGCTTGGACATAGGCAGCGGATTTTCTGATACATTAGTGCCTACGACCTAAAACCTATATAATTTACGACTACTTTTTTTTTCTCTATGGCATTGGGCATTGTCATCGATATACATTCAACGGTATCGGGGAATATGTGACGGGGACATCAAGAGCAGTAAGTCCATTGGATGATGCTTCCAGTAGGCTACTGTAAGTCAAATTAACCAAGTTGTCTCGGGGAAAATGAATGGACAACTTTCCTTTTCAAACGTGTTCGTCCTGCAATCTGAAGATCCATCATGCCGCACTCGCGTGACATAGCACAAATAACTTAAGTAATTTGCTTTTCTAAAACCTAAAGAAGTCCGATGCTATTTAACAGCTAACACCACGGTTTAGATCCGTAGTGACAACATTATGTTACTTTGCATGAGACAATAATGTGGTAGGATATGAAAGCACGGATATCAATGTTATGAATAATTTCAAAGATTAAACATTACGTAAAAACAAGTATGCCAATTTCACCCATTCACAGATAAACAATATCTGAGTATTAAACACAACGCAATAAAAATGTAAATTTCGTAAGATACGTATTCCACCAAATTAAAACCGAAAAAAAACCCACTTATGAGCAGAATCAGTTATAACAACAGACATGTCTCTGCGTGTTATGAATGCCATTCTCATTCGACCACCAATAACCCTTGTTCAAAGACAAACAATAATGGTTATCACTTACCACTGGAAATCCCCCCCCCCCCTCCCCAACACAACCCTTCCAGAAAGTCTGGTATAAAGTGCCAATGACCGATCTAGTGGCTTCATCAGCATATGACACTAGGCATTGGTCTGTGGGTTGAACCTTCGCAGGTGGCGCCGAGCGACACCGACTCCCGTCTCACGATCGATAACGTTCTGTGTTCCAAGCCATGATGCCTGAACATCACTGGATCATGTTGATCGGGGTAATTAAACAAGGACCCTGAGTGGCGCATGTCTAGGGACCTAGAACACAAATCTACGACACCATTTTGGGCAATGAAAATGTGGTAAAATTCGTCCTTGAACATACGGTTATTTTTAAGGGATTATGCCATTGTGGAATAATAGTAAGGCTATATCTTGTATTATTACATCCACACTCGGGTTATGTGTATCCTTTGTATTTCTTTTACTAATATTACAGGACCATATTTGAGTGTTTTCCATTATCTATGTGAATCGGAAGTGGTTTTTAAGAAAGGCCACTGAAGGAATGTAATTGTGCTAATTGATTTGTATTTCTATTCCTACAGTATACTGCCATAGCATAGCATTGTACTAATACGTTATACCTTGGACATGCTTAGTGACGGTTGCACATTTGGACATCCATCTCCCTTATAAACGAATGTTTCACCATTTCATTCATGGCCACACTGTCTGACAATGGTATTGATGCCAATAATGAGAAAACACTGACTTAATTCACGAAATACAACATATCGGGGGAAGACCTCAAAATGACGGATTCAGGCAACATTTCCCATAGAAACATCTACCATTGGCTACGTTATCTTACCAGATGTTTGCACAGTGCATTATCGTACCACGTATTGTAATTACGCCCATACTGCTCGCACGTTACAACACTAACGGCAATCAATAATAATTAATGCAACATGATCAAATATCCCGGATTCGTGCCAGTCGTATTGACTTCACAAGGCTACTTGACAATGTAAACAGTGTTCAATAATTAAACTGAATTAGCGTACACCAAATACAGACGTCATGGACAATTTATGTTTGCAGTTTTTGCTGTTGTACGTTTTAGCCTTGTCTCGAACTTCGCTTCAATCCTAACCACTGCCAAGATACAGCCCAATACTGTACTGGATTCAGTCTTATGACAGCTGCGCTAATAGAATTATAGAATATATTCAATTCCAGCAGTATGGCCGTATCTCGTGGTCTCTTCTGTATAAACAAATGGCAAAGCTCCGTGCTCTGGCTGTCTAGAAAGGTCTTAAGAGAAGATTTACTGTTAGCGGTGATCGCGCTCGACGTTTGCGCGAACACGCAACAGACAGTTGGCAACTGTGTCTCAGAAGAAACGGTCACTACACTCGGAGTCAATGTTACCCAACCAGATGAGAGAAAGGTCAATGGGCCTTTACGGCTTCAGTCGCGATATATGGCAGCGAAGAACACGACTCTGACGTCAAAGCCTATAGTGGAAGAGCTAGACAATGGCGAAGAGACACAATATGGCCTGCCAATGATATGCAAATTAACTCTGGACTGCAGAAATGCTTGGAGATTGTATGGAGAGGCTGTGGCGGTCTCTCGTCAAGGATATACACTTGGGAATGTTGTATATTCGATAAACGAAACCTTGGTTCGGAGCAAATGATAAGCGATTGAGTTGCTCTGGAGAACGGTGCCTGTGTAGATTGCCCGGCCGTCTTGAACAGGTCCAATGATAGCCCGGCTGTCTTAAACAGGTCCAATGATAGCTATTACTGTATTTCTCGACTTGAATGGACGTGTCGCCAAGTTTACTTCCAGTTTCTACTCCCCTGGTAACTATTAGCGTTGTATTTCGTATTGTACGTATGGTGGGCACTAGGTTGGGTGGGCGCAGCCAGTATAACAGTTTTGCCAAGAGCAACGTCTGGTACAGATGCACTAAGGATAACTTCACATTATGAATACCGGTCAGATAACGTGAATTTGTTCCTTGGAGGCTAGCGGACACGGGGAGGTAACTCGAGCTTACACCTCAATACTTTGATTAAACCCTAAGTCATGTTATACAGGATGGAAAGGGTAAAACAACATAATGGCAAATAGGATATGCCAGATTCGTAGTTATTAATAAACTAACAGTTAAGTATGTATTGTGTGTGAAAGGCATATTTCCTCATGGAAGTCGCATACGAATGGTGTGTGACCTATATTCCGTATATTACTTATTATATGCTAATCTGAATTGCTCACTTCAGATCCGCAAATGTATTACAATAATTCATAGTATGATACACATATATGAATTTCCAAATGAGATACGTTCCCATACGTGATTGAATTAAGCGTGTACTTCGTCTATGTCGTGCATATTCACGTGAAAATTACATTATTTAGAGAATCCCTACATATTAATTTAACATTTGTTTTGTTATCTATATTTGCGACATAAAATAACGATTCTTCTTCTTCATCTAATTTAATGATGAACGTTTATTAACTAATTGTGTATACATGTACTACTATCACATTTGCTATCCACTTAGAAATCTAACTCAATCTGCCTAATTAAAACCACACACAACCACCACGATTAAATCCAAAATAGTGCCATGGTAATATTTAGGTACGTAGGTGACACATGTATCAATTATCGTAACAAGAATAACTATATCTCTGTTATATAGCTGGCACGTCAATCAACGCTGCATTACCATCTCAGAAACGGAGCACATTGCATTTGGGAGTGGTGTCGTGCGTCCTACATTTCAATAATAGGAAGCTATACGACAATACGTTGCCGTCCGACTGCCGTACGCTATTGGATTGGACTGATATGACGGCTGTGTGATGCTAGCGTATGCTATAGTCGTCATGACACGACGTGTGGAAGGCAGAGCTATATCGATACGCGGGTATTCTGGCGCGGACACTTTTTCTTCGCGGCTAACTTCCGGTCTACGTAAGTGTTGCCGTTTGTGACGTACTGTAGTTGGGTTTCTTTTTACGCGTGGATTAATTCACGAGCATTACCATATATGTGGACATGACCGTATAGTGTCACTAATGTTAGACATTGCCAAACGTGTACTTTTTTATGTATGTGTCTTGTAACTAGGAACCCCAGGTATAACCCAATTATTTAATTACTACAAGCAAACAACAGACTTCTAGTACGTCCGAGGTTACATTCAGCCAGCTCATAGACTGAATAAAATCATTAAGTGTAATACACTTATAGTAAACTTATTAATGTAATGAGGGATCTCGTTAATGAATAATAGAATGGACTCATTTGTAGGAATAAATGCGATTCTGACAATAATGCTATATCTGACTAAGCGTGAAACATCGGTTAGTCTGCATAACAGTGAGGTCACACACACAGACACACACACACACACACAAACACACACACACACACACACACACACACACACACTCTTTCTCTCTCAGGCCAGTACTATCATCAGTGTCCGTCTTTCAGTATTTTTCCTCCGTCTTAATACACGTGAGCTGTTGCCAGTGAACCAATTAAGGATACTATTTCCCCGGTCAGGGCATACCAGCAGGAACTAACACAAACCACCGTTGTCCCCGTTATACCGTTGTCCCTTTGCAGTTCCTAATGTTTCATTTTAATTATGTCTATCAATAATTGAGAAACTTGTCCATATATATGCAAATACGAATGACATGACATTACATGCTATGTTGTAATCCGCATAATTACTCGTTCTATTGACATGCAGTTGACTCGGCATCACTGGCAGATTCTGGGGTCGACCTGGATTAATCACCTCCCGTCTGACGTTGTAAATCACACGGGCACGTTGTGCCGTCTTCCTAGCAGATCTGACAGATCGCATGCCCGAGTCATCATCCTTACCACTATCCAGTGATGACCATGTGTGCACATGTCTGTTTGCGATTCGCATGTACACAGACACAGACACCCTCCATGTTCAACGTCTTCTGGCAGCAAAGATGCATTCTTTTCAGGCCTAAATTATTCCAATAAAGCTAGCGTCACTTCAATCTTCATTGAGTGGCATCACTAGTGAAAGGGCGGCGAACTGACACTTAAAGATGCATGGGGAAATAATGACTGCGTACCTATAGTAAAACCATATACTAATGTCAAGGACGTCTTGAGTGATACGTTCTGTCGTGAGCATTTACCCTTCCAGCTTTTTACTTCTGTGTTGCCATGACTATTTCTTTCTG
Organism: Lepetodrilus fucensis; assembly: GCA_032361325.1. Taxonomy (NCBI): domain Eukaryota; kingdom Metazoa; phylum Mollusca; class Gastropoda; order Lepetellida; family Lepetodrilidae; genus Lepetodrilus; species Lepetodrilus fucensis. The sequence continues at coordinate 9,930 of JAUTBV010065763.1, forward strand.
TATTGAAAGTGAGGTCAATAATCAAGCAGAAATGGAACGATATGAAGACTCTATTCGTAAAATTCAGAAAGTGCACAGACCGAGGGCATTATGCATACGAATGGACAAGTCCAACATATTCAAGTATGTACCCTACACCAGTATTATATAGCAATGCCAATGTATGCCAACGAATAGTGTAGTGTGCTCCTCGGGTGAAGCTAATACGCAACATATCAACTAACAGTTACTATGATGATGGTAACTACAAAGTGGGAAGTACAAAGTGAAGGTCTTTGCCAATATTATGTGTGGACATCCTGAAGATGTTCATAGTTCCACACATGCATTGGCACACACACACACACACACACACACACACACACACACACACACACACACACACACATATACACACATTAATGTAGTATGTACACTACCAATGTGATGACAATGTATTGCACGCTTGCCCCAATGACACGAACTAAGAGTGTTATAGATTTTACAAGGGTCAGCATTGTTGCCTGCCTTAACGCACTCGTAAAAATAACGTCTGCTGATTCAGCACTGCACACGAGTGACGGCTTCCGGTTTGATTCAGGCAAATCCAATCCTGCTGTGTTCGAAATAATGGCCTTCATCTGTATTGGGAAATGTAATGTCATGGAACATTATATGTGTATTTGCCGACCGTCTATCTGTGTGCTTAGTACGCCTCCTTCCCCGAAGCCTGTATTGGTAACGACGTTAGTTCTAGTTCCCCATAACGACAGCTTCTACAGAACATCGGCCAGCGACCATGCGCAAAAAGAAACCGACGCAGCATTATCTCTTCCCAATTTACAAGTAATGTTGTGTATAAATACAACCCGCTTATGGACATGTAGCGCACGGTGTAATGCAAAGGGTTGAGATGAATGCAATGGTTAGCATATACATGCTTGGACATCCTCTACAAACTCTAGGTCAAGTAACAACTGAATTTCCTCTTTTAAGTATGGCGGCGTCTATTCGCTCTGGCATCTGTTCAGAAAGTCCGTGTTACGTATTCAGAATGAGTCACGTGATGAAGTAATTAGCTACTTGAGGACGGCCCACTACACCTGAGGGATTTTAAAGTGTTATATTTGTATTAATGAATCAACTGTAAGTATGTTTTAGATATAGGATAAATAGACTTCTGTCTACAGTTTCCAATTATTGAGGCAGGGCTGCGGTAACGTGTTATGATCGCATTAATCAAGACGATTGGGGAAGGTTGAAGACAAGACAACGTTGGATTTGATGGTGGTGATAGTGTGTGGTGTGTTTGTGTGTGTGTGTGTATGTGTGTGCGTGTTTGTGCATGCGTGTGTGCGTATGTGTTGCGGGTAGATTGAGATCAGTGTGAAGGTGGATGGGTATCTTAGTATGGATTTGGCATCACTGACTACTAGTTAAAAAGCCAAAGAGTATGGCAGATTGGAACTGATGACCATGCATTGCAAATGACAATGATGTTCTGAATATTCTATGAACATGTATAAAATAAACTACGTCAAAACTAATCTAAGACTCCGCAATCATCAGTACGCACTGAATCATGCCTGGACACCTAGTATCTACTTTCCCCATTCATTGAAGACAAATCAGAAAGATCACGTGACTTTTGAAAAAGATTCTGCGCGATGACGCCACTCTGGGTTATAATTCCAAAATACCGGCTACCGGTGCGACTTGAGTCGTGTACTATCATTAATCATTGATCCGAAGAAAATATACCGCGACGCATTGCCATTGCCTCCCCCCAGCTTGCAGGGAATCAGCATAGCAACTTGCAAGCGTCTTCTTCCACCCACAACGCGACACTTGATAGAGCGATTACCGGCACGGTAACAGCTTTTGCCGAGGCGCCAATGGGGTGATTTTACGCCTAGCTAGATAGATAAGAAATCCTGGGCCTTTTAGGATCACAGTCAGAAGAGAAGACGTATAATTGAATCCGAAAGAAAGCATTTTCACATCTTTCAACGAAAGGCCGCTGCATTTTTGTTCTTCAGCTTAAGCAGGCTATGCGGTGGCAGCGAGGACGGTGTATGCCGAGGGTGATGGATGCTGGTGTATGCGTCTTTATCTGCGCTAAATATGATAAATCGTGAGTCGGGAAGGGTCTGTACGGAGAGCGAGCAGAGGATGGACTGTTGGGTATTTAAGTAGAAGCTAGCACGGCGGTGCTGCAATCGAACGCTGCAAATGAAGAAATAATGGTCGCGACGCAAGGCAGTAATAGTTATTGAGCTATTGCTCTCTATGGAAACTTACCTTTCTCTTCGCATTGCCTCCACAATCCTGAATATACACTCCTATACACGGCTTGGGTGGTGTTTAATCTCTCACCCTCTTTTCTCCGTTCTTTTGTATAAAGCCAGTAATCGGTGGCCACGGCGATGCATAATAAGCCAAAAGCCGCACACGCACACATACTCGTCATGATGGTTAACAATCTTTTCTTTGAACAACAGTCCATCGTCGAGGTGTAGCAACCTCTATGCACCTGCACTCGTCACAAGCCGAGGGAAAACATCTCCCTATATCCTGTAGATTCTGGCCACTTACGATCCAACGATGCTTATACATCTGTGTGTCTTGTGACAAAGGATAGGTTGTTACCTCTGGTTAAAAAACTAGGAGGAGTCGCAGGGTCCTCTTTTTAAAATATAAAAAGAAGACTATGACACGTTGCTGGTTCTTGTTCTTGAAGACATCGGTAGCGAGCTGTAGTCGGCATGAGCAGTACAGAAGACACCTAGAGCACTGGGCTGGAGCTCATGACATCCACGGACAGAGGACAGAATCAACTAAAAATCGACGCTCATTTCAACTAGAGGCAAAATTGCCGACTTGCCGGGCGAACAGCAACCGTCTCTGTAATCCTATCGGAGGAGACTGACGCCATGCTCTTACTAGGAACTGATCGACAGGGTTGCTCGTGCCGGGCGTGAAAACCATTACTACTCGTTCCCAGCGGAAGGCATGGCCCGGTCTCATTAGGTATGCACGCATGCGCGGAAATCAGCTTCAAAGTCCTCTGAGATTCCAAGTTTTTAGCAGCACTATCTCACTCGGCTCTCCGAATTAAGCTCTCTTAGTCTTCCGTTATCATTATAGGGTCGGTAAATATGCCACACACACCTCGTCCCCGGCAGCGGGAAGGACATGGTCGACACGAGAGCATTGCACCGCGTTATGGGGGAATGAAATAACAACTATTGACACAATAATTAGTCAAGCCTTAGCCTCCGATATATCGAAGGCCTTACAATGTAGCATGGGGGGCTATTGTCTTTTTCAAAAATGCTGGAACCCGAGTAGCGCCTATCACAGCACTGGGCGTCTGGCTTGACGTGTGAGTTTCCATTAAGAATTAACCGCATCCGATCAATACACTGCTGACGGAAGACTCGGAGTGAAATTTACACCTCTAAAAGACTGGCTTCTGAGATGACTTTATACATGTCTTTGCATTTGTCTGCGTAAATTAATTTCAAGGCCGAGATTGCGGATTTCATTTTCTGACGTGGTCAGATTAGCGACTTCCTTGACAGACTATATCTACATGCTTTTAAGAAAAATAAAACATCAATTTTAAAATATATCTCGAAACCTAATGTTGTAAATTGAGAGTAGATATATTAATAGTGCGATTTGTATTGTACTTTTAGATTTCATAGAAATGAGGCTAATACATAGAATATATTAAATAAAATAATTATATTAGCCTATCAAGCAGACAGCCAGCAGTAGGAACGAAAGTAAGACAGCAATAAACTCGTACCCACAATTCGTGTCTGGTCATATGGATCTTGAGATTTAGTTTGTAATACTAATAGTCCTCTTTAATGGTGAGCATGTATGCACACGAGTCCATAACACGTGTATAATATGTCGGTTAAGCCTCGTACTAGATACTAAAAAATAAACTAGGACACCCGAGGTGAAAGTGTCCTGCCAAGATACTGCCTGATCCTGTTAGGATCCTGAAACAGGACACCTGTTTTTCCTGGTGTGCACGTTAGATGCCAGATGCTATACTGTAAGTGATTACTTTTAATATTATGTAATATTTAAACATTGAAGAATTAATACCGACACTGAAATTGTTGATTATGAATGAGAACAATTCAAATAGATCTGGACAATGGAATCGAAATGTCACGTGCATCGTCCGGATCAAGCTTAGATATGTGAGATACTCCCCATACGTAATTTAAATTAAAACAATGAAACAAATAAAGTAACAGGAAAACAAGTCAATGTAGTTTATTACTAACATATATAGAATGCAAAGTACTGTGAACATATGTTTTTACTATCCTCCATACATTGAAGCATAAGTTATGACATAAACAATAATGTTTTCCCACACCGGGAGCTATTTTCATTTGTTAGTTAATTGATATTCCCCACGTCTGTCAAAGACAGAAGTATTTTCTTTTCATTCATAACATATCACGACGAACTTTCTGCACACCATATTTTTAAATTAGGAATTCGTTCGACCGAAGTACCGCCTAAAAGTATGATGAGAGAGAGAGAGCGAGAGAGAGAGAGTGAGAGAGATAACAAATAAATGACATGTCTATCCTCCCGGACACCGATCAAATTATACAGTCACAATCAATATATGTACATTTAATTAGTAATTACTTTAATGATATAATTATGATTTGAATCAAAGTAAACTTTTCCAGCAATATGATGCCTTGGCAATTTTCTGAATAAGTATTGATCATTGCATTTGATCGTACGTCAACTGGAGTATTCTCACATCCCAACCGTTCTACTAAGATACAATCTTCATCACAGCGTTCGAACTAACTGATTACTGCATATATATAGTGGATAGTGTGTGTGTGTGTGTGTGTGTGTATGTGTGTGTGTGTGTGTGTGTGTTTTGTCTGTGTCTTTTATCATCAATTGTCTTGAACATATCCAGAGATCCTGAATACACTGCGACAATGACCTTTGCGTGACACACCGGTCCACCAATGAAACACATTCTTTTCCTTAAGTGCGAGCTTGCTCCTACTTCCGGTGGAAGCACGCTCAACACGGATACTGGCGGTCTTGCCGCGGCAGTCTGTCAACTTGCTAGTTAATAAACGTGATTAGCGCGTTCACCTCATATTTAATGGCGACCGATTGTCTCGTGTTCAATGTTAATCGCTCGAGAAATCTGTTTAAAACCGTACGCTTTCCTCTTTACTCTGCTGACTGAACTGACATACCGTGGTCCAATATTCCCAAATAAAAAGTAAAATGGCGGATTTTCTTTACGGCCAAATCTTCATTAATTGAGCAACTCTTTAAGTATAACACAGATCTTGTCTTAGAATCTTGGACTTGCCTCGGACTTGCCTAGGAAATGTTAGTTATAACAAATACACATATATTATGTAGATACAAGAGATAATTCAGTATAGTTATCATCGTCGTATATATTTGTGCAAGTTTCCTTAATACATCTGTTATTTAAAAATAAAATAGTAATTCCAAACGAAAGAAAATATTTTCTGACATGCATTGACTGATATAGTTTTCAGTATATAAAGAGCACGATGTTTTAGCATAATGAGCAACAGCAGCAGAGCGATGCTGCCCAGACAAAACGTCTGAATCTCGCGTCACTTGCCAAGGCGTGTGTAGAGTGACTATAGATTAGGTATCGACGCCCGAACAATTTAACTTTCCATTCACGGCCAATGCGTATTGACCGTTTGAAGTGGAGATGGAAAATGAATTAATCATCCCCCCCTTCCCCTCCTCTCCCATTTGTCCGGCAATGGCCGAGACCCAACATGCGGTGACCACTCCGAGTCTGATCAACACCCAAAACCACTGGACATAGGGTCAATTACATCCACGAAAGGTCACGGCCACTGGCCAGCACACAGACTAATGACATAAGAATATGATAACGTTAAATACAAAGTATGAATTAATCTAGCTATACAAGCCTACAGAGAGGTGGGTCCGTATTTGGTTTCCTTCTAAATAATTGAAGTGGCTGCGTTGCTAGAGAAGTACTTTCCCAGTCAACGTCTAAGTCAACCTCCTACATCTGTCCGCCCAGCATGGCGTGGGTACCTGGTAGGATGCTATGGTCATGGATATTCTAATTTATCTTAAGCTTGAAAATGATAACCTTGGTTGTATGTTCCCAAGGTAGTTGAGAAGGACTGAGTGCACCATCGTATGTTGACTAAGGAAAAAAAATATTATTAATGAATGTTAGCGCCTTCAGTATATTTTCGCTATTGTATTTTACACATATGCATATTCGTCGTCGTCTACTTCTTCTGCTTCTTCTTCTACTTCTTCTTCGTTTTCTTCTTCGTTTTCTTCTTCTTCTTCTTCCTTTTCTTCTTCGTTTTCTTCTTCTTCTTCGTCGTTTTCTTCTTCTTCTGCTTATTCTTCTTTTACTTCTTCGCTTTCTTCTTCGTTTTCTTCTTCGTTTTCTTCTTCGTTTTCTTCTTCTTCTTCTTCTTCTTCTTCTTCTTCTTCTTCTTCTTCTAATATATACTCAGCAAGGCGTTGCATACAGTATAACTGCGAAAGTATAGACACGTTTAAGGAAATACCATTTATGTTTTAGGTTTGGATTTTAACATGCCAACAATTATTAGTTCAGCACCTTGTATTTACATGTACATATTTTTAAACATTACTGTTAATTCTTCGCTGAAAATATCGAATATAAATTTACAGGTCTGTCCAGGATTCTAGTAGGACACCTGTGTAATGTGGGTGTCCTGTGGGATTTGCTGTTCAGGACACCCAACTCGTCTATGTGGGTGGAGCGGCGGTTAAAATGTGCACAGGAACTCCCAAGGACACTTGATGAACAGAGGTCCTACAGGAATCTGGGGGAACCCGCTCAATGATTGTCAATATAGTTGTCTGTGAATGTACTACTATATTAGTTACATGCATAGGCAGCATAGTGCACCTGTATGCACATTCACGTATACAGTACAGTAAGTTATATCGAAACAATTATAACAGTCCTATTTCAAATAGCACCTTCAATCCACATGCATGTATACAATACAGTACGTTATATCGAAGCAATTCTAACAGTCATATTTCAAATATAACCTTCAATCCACATGCATGTATACAATACCTGACGTGTAAATCCCCAACTTTGTTAATTTATATTTATTTGTACATATAAATTAATTATTTTCTTTGTATTATAATAGAGAGCGGATCTCCTAAGCGTATAGCTTTTATCCAATCTCATGACATTTTGGTCAATAAATATGTTTAAACTAAACTAAACAATACAGTACGTTATATCGAAACAATTTTAACAGTCATATTTCAAGTATCACCTCAAATCCAAATTTATATTAAATCCTTCCTGTTCTGAGTCGGAATTTCTCAGCAATTGCGAAAATCACCCATTAAGCACTAATGTCTCTTAACAGCTAGTGCCTCGGGCAACATTCAAGCTTTACGAATACAAGCTTTCCTGCATTTCACATTTGCGAATTCAAATTCACCGTGCAGACATAATCAATTTCAGGAACCTCTGTGTTTAGCTTCTTCAGCAGTGATATTGGTGCACAGTTGGATGCAAACAGACATCATCTTCTCCGGTTTAATTTCACCGGTGGTGTGTTTTCATTACGCATAAGTGCTGTCTAATTTAGGATCAAAACTAATTTGGATACGATACTCTTCTAGGCCTGTGATCGTATGATTTAAATCGTTTGAGATCTCGGGGAAACAAATCGTAAGAGTAGCGATGTTTGAGGACACGCGAGTTGCGCCACGTTCAGCGGGCTATTTGAGTTGTTTTTTGAAGACTGAAATGTAATCGCATGGACGAGTGCCCCTTTTAAGGAACACCAAATATCCATTATGGAACTTTTGAGGTGTACACGGCTGCAATGTTAGATTTGCACGTAGTAATGAGGACAGCACACACGAGCTCGTTCACTTGCCACATGTCATTGTCCATAGCGTGTATGTTTAACTGGATTGCACGTGTTTGCGCATGCGCATGTTTGTGCGTGCGGGTACCGTAGTGTATGAGAGTGTAAAAGCATTACGAGACCGGAAGGACATACTTCAAATTAAAAGTGCAGAGATTCATGGAATTCATGTTAAATCAGTTGACTCTAATTCTATGTTTGTCTCAATAAATTTGAAATTTTACTAAAAATACTATATGCGCATTCCCCACCCACCCTTTTTTGTTGTTTGTTTTACCCTCCAACCACCCCCACCGCCCATTTACCTCCACCCCCACCCCAATACAAATAAAATACGAATTTATTCTACATGTAAAACCAACTAGGAATCAAGGAGGGAGCATGCATTATTCAAATTGGAACCTAATATGAGTAGCAACTGGGAACTTCTATTCCGCTTTACTGTGGTTTCCGGTTGGAAATGCCTGCGCTCTGGTTTCCGGAACTCCTGCATCGACTTTCTTCTGAGGGCAAATGTCGAATGTCCGTGTTGCAATTGGAACACACCGTGCGGCCAATGTGGTGGGGCCGCGTCTAGAAGCAGCAGCAACGTCCCGAGTCCTGTGAGAGTCCTACTAGGCGGACGTCATTGGACAATCAAAGAACAGACCGCGGGGAGGATCCGTCCAGCAATGCAACTTCCGCTTGTCTGACCAAACACCACGTGACATCTACATCTATGAATGTGATTGATACCAGTGGAGAACCGGACAAGTATACGATGAGGACAATTATACAATCAGGACTAGCAGGACGGTGTACACTTATGACTGCAAGGACATCATACCTACTCGGGATTGCTAGAATAATTAGCTCACCATCCCTAGGACGTTAATATGCTCGTGTTCCGGGTCACCGTGTACATAGGGCTGCAATGACAAAATAACCACCCTGGACTGAGAAAGTAGCATATATACTCAGAGAAGTACTGTCACTGTACAGCGAGTATATTCTGTACTTTCAGTGCACTAATGTGCATTAACCAACTTATGGACAACCAATAGTGTGTACTAAACTCAAATTATGGACAATTGGCGGTGATTATTGACCTCTAACCTATGAATAACTGATGGTGTATACTAACCTCTAACCTATTGACAACTAATGATGTATACTAACCTCTAACATATGGACAACTGATGGTGTATACTAACCTCTAACCTATTGGCAACTAATGATGTGTACTAACCTCTAACCTATGAATAACTAATGGTGTATACTAACCTCTAACCTATTGACAACTAATGATGTGTACTAACCTCTAACATATGGACAACTGATGGTGTATACTAACCTCTAACCTATTGACAACTAATGGTGTGTATTAACCTCTAACATTTTATGGACAACTGATGGTGTATGCTGACCTGAAATTATGGACAACTGATGGTTTATATTGACCTATAACCTTTGCTCTATGCAATGACTTCCAATATGACCTTTGATCTATTCACTCTCGTCTATTGCATTATGTAACGACCTTTGGTCTATTAAAATATCGTTACTTAACTGACATTTTATATACTGACCTTCGATATATGCACTTACATGCTCATCTGTGAACGTGTTGTTATGTATATAATGACATCTTTGTTAATTAATGTACGAACGTACCTCTGGTCCATATATTGGTAGTTACATTGATGTAATCTCATGATTAGGAGACAATGATTCTGAGAAGCAAGTGGGTCAAATGTCAAATGTCAAATACATACACATCAATTCCGAGAATATGTACATGCTACATGTCCGTTGACGATTTATAGGTATTACACAACCAAATACTTTTCCATAGGCCACACTGGTAGCGTTTGGATTGATGTAATCTTTAGGAAGGAAAGCACAATACCTGACCACACATGAAGTAACAGTTCATCAT
>JAUTBV010065874.1:0-19806 GCA_032361325.1 Lepetodrilus fucensis
AGAAACGTGTATAAATGAAAAGCTTACATTCTGTACCTGGTAATACATTTACTGAATTGGTTATTATAGTTGTATGTGGTAAATGCTAAAACAGTAGTAGATAGATATGAAGAAACAGAAATATTGAACTAAAGAAACAGATATATAGAGATGGAGAGAGAGAGAGAAAGAGAGAGAGAGAGAGAGAGAGAGAGAGAGAGCGAAAGAGAGAGAAAGAGAGAGAAAGAGAGAGAAAGAAAGAGAAAGTGAGAGAGAGAGAGAGAGAGAGAGAGAGAGAGAGAGAGAGAGAGAGAGAGACACACTCAGTATTGAGATGAAGAAATAGATACATACATGAAGAAACAGAGATAAACATAATGAAAAAGATCCAGAGATGAAGAAACACATAGATACATGTATAGATGAAGAAAGGGGATAAAGAAAGAGAAATAGAGGGGACAGAAACTGAGATAATCACAAGTAGGGTAGAGTATGGACAGGCTCTGTTCCATGTAAGTCCGTACAAGGCCCTCTGTTCATCTGTATACAGAGACAACTGTTCGCGACTACTCTACCTGCACAAATCTATCAACAAGCGCTCTCTGTAACAATACCCGACAGTAGTTTCTAGCCACGCCGGCTTAAATTACAATCAGACATTCGAGGTACAACCAACTGAACAGGACATTATGGATCTTACGACCAACTGAATACGATACGGATCTTGCCACCAACTGGATACGGATATTGCCACCAACTGGATACGACATCAGATGAACTCTGCTAGTCATGAAACATGTATATGGGAATTTGTCAGAAATATTAAATTACGTTTTAAAACCTGGGGTTTGACATTTCGGGCCAGGTACCGCTATGAATGATATATGTATTGTAGTAAGCGTACAGTGAAACACGACCACAGGGGTAATAACATACAGATGACGCATGCTATGAGGAAACAACTATTCAAGACAAGGACAATCAGGAAATGTTGAGGAGGAAGAAATACTGCCTTGTACGTCATCAGCAATATCAATCATATTAATAGCTCATCAATAAAATACCAATGCTAAAATATGGATTTCTACACATCAATGAGACAAACAAACAAGGCTGCAGACCTAATATTTGGCAGGCAATTCTCGAAAGGACAATAACCTGGAATGTTTTATAACAGCTAACCGCGTTAAAATCCCGTAATCACTGTTTATCTTAATGTCGACATTAACTGTCAATCATACTTAGTGCTGCGTCTCTTTAACATCGTTAGCATGAACAGCAATCATGATATTGACAGTTGGAAACATTTCAAGCTAAACAAGTCTAAATTACCTGGCTTATTTCCTCCGATCTAGGCCATCGATTATGGCATTAAATGGGTCCGATCGTGATGAACTGACAAGATAGCCCTGTAATGAAACGAGGGTCACTTCAGTGTAGGTTTAGTTCACCAACCTGGTATTGTAAAGTTATCAGGTTGTGTGATGTGCCTTATATATTATGAAACATCCCTATATTATTTAGTATTGGCTATTACAATAGTTCTTCACAATATTGATGAATTATTTTTTATTTTATTTTTAGTAAATCTAGTCAAGGCCAATTTAAAATTTATATAATTTTATAATTTTAGTAAATCTAATTTCGGACCGTTTAAAATATCACTCAAAAAAAGGAAAATTAAAGGTAAACTGCCTTAAAAATGAGAAATATTATACATTAATTTACCTAACTAGTCAAAAAGTGAATTTATTTATTATAGCAGTCTGTGTTTGCATCACAAATGAAAACGATGAGACATTGTTAGAAAGATAGCGAATAAACCTGGAAATAAGTCGAGAGTTAAAAACATTTAAAAACGACACAGAATGAATAAACAAAACACGCCCTACCTTGTGGACTCCTTGCGTAATGAACATATACAGGTGATTCCGCCAGAGAGGTAACACTGTAATTCCACGCTCTCTCAGGGGAGGCGATTTGCGCATACAACGCGCCACTTATGAAGTGCGGACTGACCACCGTACGGAGCGAGGAAATACTGTGGCTCCTCGTCCTCAGAGATTGTCCCTCGTCCAGCTGCCTCACGGAAGCGGCGCTCAGCTGCGCCGGAACACTCCTCCGAGTCCGCGCGGACATCACGGAAAGACTGCTGCTGCGTTCGCGGTTGTATTCCACGTCTTCCGCCGTTGCGGAGAACATGTTCAGAGGTGTGAAAGACCTCGGCGGAGTGGAAGACCTCGGCGGCGTGGATGATCTGGGAGGTGTGGCGGATCCTGCGTTTCCGGGGAATCCGAAGTGGACGGGTACGCTTGAACTCAAAGTCCCGTTTTCGTGGATTTCTGGAAGAGGGCTGAGGTTTCCGCGTTGCCGGTAACTATGCTGGACGGGTATTCCGGGGCTGGGGGAGAGGTAAATCCTACTTGGTTCCGGCGCCCCGGAACTGAATTCTCCTTCCCTCGGAACAGGCTTGCTTTCCAGAGTAGTGTTCTCGTTGACAGGGCTTTCCGTCTTCAAAGCCCGAGCGACTAGCAATCTTTGAGCCTGCGAAATCTCTTCTTTCCGCGGACTAGACACCGGCGATCCGTCCCAGGAAATTTCCCGTTGGAAGTGCCTTAACCTGGCGCTCGTCGCGCCCATCGCGATGCGGTTCTTGTTCCGCGTGCTCAGTTCCAGAATCGTCGCGGAATACGTCCTGGGTCGGATGTCGAAGTCCTCGTCGAACTCGTCCTGTTCCATGGACCGCTCCAGTTCCGACAACGCATCGGAACTGACGTAATGCGACTTGTGAGACGACGCCAGGCTGTGAATTGAAGGCGATTTCCCTTTCTTGATGTGCGGACTGGCCATGGAGATGAGCATGCTATTCTGGGACATGGATAAGTCTCTGTTCATACTGGCCAGCCCTCGCCTTCTACACAGCTCCTGCAGTCTGTCATTGTACAGAGAGTGAGAGATCTTTCTGAACTGAGCAGCCGAAGCATCCGTATCCGTGATGTCGTTAGCTTCGTGTGACACCGGCTTCCTACACGCCGTGCTGTACCCGGAATCCGTGGTGTGGGGGAGGTCGCCTTGGGGGAGGTCACTCGGGCTCCTAACTCTGCTATGCCCGTCATCCGTCACAATGCGCGGATCGTTTGTTTTCCCGTCACCCTCCGCCGATTGCTCGGAATGCGATGCAGCCTCGGCTACCTGCTTCAGTGGACTGGATGGTCGGAGGGACCCTACAGGTGCGTTTTTGTCGCCGGCGAGTTCCAATTGTTTCAGCAGTTCGCGTTGAGCGGACTGGGCGATTTCGCGCGAGTTCCTCGACTGTTTGAAAAGTTCTTTCCTTGCCGACGGGGGTGCGTCGCTGTGGCTACGAGACTGCCTCAACACTGCTATCGGGGTGGAGGGTGACATCTCCCCGGCTTTCCCTCCTCCCCCCTTTTTCCCTCTCGTCGCATCAGATAGCGACGAGCTCCTCTGTCGGTGTGGACTCTTGGAGCCTCTACGGGCACGCGACACGATCCCGTGAAACGACCAACTCCGACCCCTTTGTTCTGGGGACCCTGGGTCCTTTTCTTTCTCGTGAGATCCAAGTTTGTTCCCCATCCTCGGGAACAATTTAACAAACAAGAAGTCTTACGATAATTTTCTCCAATTTGCGTGGCGCTTACCACAACGAGAGCGACTCACACAAAGTAAAACGCAAACAGGGCAGACGACTCCTGATGGACTGGGATTAGCAACACTTGCCCCATAGTCCAGTAAATTTTCAACAACCAAAAACCCACCTGTCTGCAAATATGTCCAACAGGTTTTACCTCCGACAGGAAAACACACACAGATACACACACGTCTCTCTTGATGAATCGTCAGTGTGCTGTATCATCCACAAACAAGCCCACACGAAATCCTACATTGATTTTCTCGTTCGCTAATTTCCGATACAGCAGCAACACCTGTGTATGAGTAGTGTACCCAGATTATCCAGTAAACTGCGGAGCTGTCAAATTATTCAGGTAAACACTCCGGCTATCCGCTATGAAAACAAACACAGAACATTAGTGTTATTGCACGGGCTTTACCCCTCTCTTTCTTTATCTTCACAAACGAATCCACCCTGTTGAATCTGGATACTTCAAACTTCCGTGAATTAATGCCGAGCAGATTTCAGACTAATACAGTGGTTCATCGCCACATGTGACAATCCAGGGTTCTGTGAGAGTCTGCAGTTACAGTAACAACTAAACTGACACACAGGCCAGTGTAATATGTTCTGTCAACAAAGCATGTATCCAGGGTCCAGAGGTGGATTATGTCACAGTATCTAACACCAGGCAGGACTTCTCCCCTTGTCCTACTGATAACACCACCAACACCACAAGTGTGGAAAGTTAAAACCCTTGTCTGGATACCATCCACAACACACAAAGCGAACACACACACACACAAATAAAAAATATTAAAAAAAAATGTCCTTGCTTTTGTCCGTGTGGCACACCCTTGCCTCACCTTAACACCGACTGTTCGTTACACGGACCAGGTACAAGGGAGGTCTCTGAAAAGTAAACACTGTTGTCCCCTGAGGGGTCAGGCAGGCTCCCTGGGGGGTCAGGCTGGCTATTAGGCGGAGGACCCTCCAATAACTAACTACAAGCACAGCTCAGGCATACCTTCCTACGAGACGAGAACGTGTGTCATTCGCAGGCCACAGGAGCAGCAGACGCCAAGTCCGGCCAGACCACGTGTAGATAAACACTCTGCTGGATGATCGGAGGTTACCTCCGTACTACTTCTACTTCCACCACTGCTGGCTAGCACTGTACTTCCATTCACCAAGTTCCAACTGGTGTGATAGAGAGAGTGTGGGTGAGCAAATCAGATTCGACTTCAATTCAGCAAGGACACAGAGACCGAGACATTTTCCGCCCATAAAACATGATCTGTGGACAATTAGCAGAAGTCTCAGAGCAGGCTCTCGTACATGGCTGGTTTAGAAACTTCCACCCAGTTGAACACTGATAGCCGGTGGATAAGCCGAACCGAGCGGAAGACACTCGACAGTTGTGACTTTTACTGATAGTTTCCTGATGAAGGTAGGAAGGTGGACACACGGAAATGATGACACGAACGCTATGAGGTCACTGCTGATAAAGAAAACATCACAGACTCCCAACAGGTTATTGATTTCCTATGCAACACCTCATGTCACTGTTCAGGGTCAGTTGGTGCACTTTATTATCAAAAGAAAAGTCAAAATAAAAATCGAGTTGACAAAAACTGGTGATGATAATATTTCTAGTTGCCACTTTGATGTATTGATCAATCGGATATTCGCCCAACTGCTGTCGAATTATCGCCTGGTTTCCGTTGGGTAGTCAACAGTTAACGGCGGTGATAGGTGTCAGGATACTTCAATAGCTCTATCTGGACAAGCCTGACACAGATTCCTTCAAATCTAACGTTGATATGTGCCCAAATGCTATCAAATTCTCGCCTATCTTCTGTCACAAACTTGGGTAGTCAACAGTTGATGGTGATGGCTGTGGTTCTCAGTATCGGGAACACCTCAATAGCTCTATCTCAATTAATAGTGGTTGTGGGTGTCGGGGACACAACACTAAGCGGGACGTTCACTCCGTCGAATCTCAAACACTCGGATGCGATTCACACCTCTGCATTAAGCCCCTCAAGAACTGCGAGTCCACAGCATTGAATAATTACTCCTCGAGTGCTTTCATGTTAGTAAACTCCACCTAAACATCCCTCCATGTAGCAGGTAGTGGTGACAAAGCCATTGTTGAAACCTGTTGATGAAAACACCGCCAATCCTCCTGTAACAATTAAGTCGGGTCTCGAGTTTGAATCTGGATGAACGTTTAAAAAGCTTTAAAGAAAGAGCTTGTATATATCCTCCAATACACACATTTTTTTTCTCTCCACCAAATTCTTTCCTCACATTAACTTTTTTTCGAATCGCGAAATGAGCAACTTCAAATGTGAAACCGATGCATACAGCCGTGGTTCAATTATCCAATTTGTCACTTCTGCTTTGTGTTGGAGGTTGTTACAATTCCCGAGATCAGAGGGTCAGCCGTTTACAATGGCTAACAAGCTCAATGAGGCAGATATTATTCATCTTTAATGCTTCCTCCATTCAACCGCATCAATCTGCAAACAGAGGAAAAATATGCTATGTAATT
The DNA here is from genome assembly GCA_032361325.1 of Lepetodrilus fucensis. Classification (NCBI taxonomy): domain Eukaryota; kingdom Metazoa; phylum Mollusca; class Gastropoda; order Lepetellida; family Lepetodrilidae; genus Lepetodrilus; species Lepetodrilus fucensis. The sequence continues at coordinate 6,168 of JAUTBV010065874.1, forward strand.
CACGCATTTACAACCACTATTAGGATTCCGTCGGCATGATTCACTGCGACGCCACAATTATCAGCTCCCCTTCGAAGTGTTAGAATTTTTTTCGACCCCTTCCCACATAAACGGTACTTAGCAATAAACCAGTGACTAGACTTATAGAGGGTATTGTACGAGTGGCACTGTATGTGAATGACACCGATGAATATAATTGTTCTCGTAAATTATTAACACAAGGGGAGGTAATGAGACCACGACATGAAGAACCTTGCTGCAGATTAAACTGATACCCCATCCCCGAAAACAGGAATTAGTGATAATAAAGTCATAACGTATTAATGCCACTTTGCTGTAAGAAGACAATGCGTCCATCTATTTATAAAACCAGCAATTGAGTTCCATTTATTGATTCCACTAGTTCTTGAAGTCGTGTCGTAAATTAATATTGCAACTCCTTTTCAAATGCGAGTATCAATATGAATATTTTATTCGAGCGGATGCTTTTAATTTCAAAAGAGAATCTGTGAATTGGCACAGTAATCTAAAAGATTTCCGATTGCGAAGCTTTGGAGAATTGATTGATTTATTCTTTATTATTCATGCTGTGCTGCAATATTGTTTCTAGTGGCAAGAAAAGTTCACAAAAAAACAACAACTTATTTTATACATGATTTATTTCTTGAAATTTAACTATTTAAATAAGAGGAAAATAAATGTCATCAATTTTATTTAATAAAATTCAAAGAAAAAAGGTTTTCAATATTTTATTAAAAAAAAGTATTCATTTCCTAACCTACTGTCCCAAAAACCCACATACCCATTTTTCTTCTCGACCCCAATCGTAAAAAACATTTATAACAGTCACATTAAACTGTAGTCTGCTCTTTCTACAGGCCCCATAATTACTTGCGAATGTTGAAAGAAAGCAGGGTTACTTGATCGCTAGCCTTTGACCAATCGGATCCCAGGTTGTAAAACCTGTCTGCCACCCATGTATAGAATTTATGGACCACCATTTAGCATTTTTCATCGTCAGGACATTAGCCAGGTTACATTCATCTCACCCCTACTACACTACAGGCATGTATTAATCAGTGGGTCTGGGGACTGGAGGTGGGGTGTGGGGGAATAGGGAGAGGGAGGGAGATAGGGAGAGAGGGAGAAGGAAAGAGAGAGAGAGAGAGAGAGAGAGAGAGAGAGAGAGAGAGAGAGAGAGAGGGGGGCGGGAGTGAGGGGGAAAGAGAGGGGGGAAAGAGAAAGATAGGGAAGGAGAGAGAAGAGAAAGAGATGGCGGGAGGGAAAGAGAGAGAGAGAGAAATGGGGGTTGGGGGAACATGTGTGTGCTGTAAGTAACAGCTTAGCTTTGTCTGCCAAAGTTTGAACAAATATTTGAAAGAGACAGAATTTAAGTTAAGGACTTTTAACATTTAAATATTCAAAGGTAGCCATGTTGACTTTTACAAAGAGGGCAACAAACACTTTCATAATAGGTTTTACGTGAGAATGCATTGAACACATAAACTGAATAACTCTGCTAATTAAATCACGTTTTCATACCTAAAATAAATACAAAATTTAATTTGAAACCAAATTGATCCAAAACGTTTCAATATCAGATTAATTCATAATACATTGAAAATTTGAACCTCAAACATAAAAACATGTTATTTATTTCCAAAATAATATATCTATATTTTTTTTCAGTGCTTTACCATGTGAATGCTTCCTGATGTATATACGGTATACATACACATATTAAGTGAATTCATTACTACAGTGTAAGTCTGGTGATAAAGAACACAGGCCAACAAGGAAATGGACATCCAACATGTCACAAAATGTTAACAAGAAACATTGACTGCACTTTCAACTGATCATGAAACAGCATTGGTCAAGAAATTGAGTAGATTCGAGGAACCATTCAAATATTTGGTCCCAAGGTTAAAAAACCTTTCTTTAGAGGTATGATTTCATGATCCTCAAGTTTTGTGTGGGGAATTGTGAACAAAACTTTTGAGTTGAGCATGGAATCATAATGAGAAGAATGTGTAACCTTGTGGCCCAGTCAACAAATTGAATTTGATCAAGGAACCTTGTCAAGGAGGCAACCGGTCAAGGACACTTTCAAGGAAATGAATATGGTCATGGAAATTAAATTTGTCGAGGAATCAACCAATCAAGGATTATGTAAAAGAAATTACCATGATCAAGGAAATTTACTTTATCAAGGATTAGGAAGTAAGTATGATCAAGGAACCAATTGCATTTCAAAGAATTACTAGTAGTCAAGGAACCTCAATATAGCCTATGAACCATACACTATACTATCAAGAGTACTGAAACTTGAGAGTAATTCAACATTTAAATCATACAATACTTTAATACAATCTGGACAATACCTTCACAGAAAGCTAAAGCAGAGCATATTCTAATATCCATATCACAGAAATACCATGAACAACAAAGACAACGGCCATTTCTCCCAATGCTAAAGGTATCCTAAGGGCCATTAGACATTCATAACATTTCTTATTTGTTTTCCTATAGTAAGTCTTAAAGTTAGTTTCTATCGCTGGAGACAAACCCCCCATAATCACTGACAGAGGTATAGAGTTCAGTGAACTCACACTTGAATAGATCACAGCAAAGACACTACAGAATTGATGGCTCTGCTCGATTTGTTGACACTTGTCTCCACTTCATTCCTTGGTTATACAAATCCCCCACTTTCCTGGAATCAATCATTTAAATGTGTTCCCGCAGTTGAAGGTCTGTATTGTATCAATACAAACAATTCGTTATGCCGCTTGTCTGAAAGCGACAGTGATTTGTAAAAGTCGGAGAGGAAATGAAACTTCAGTTTGAATTTTTCAAAAGAATTCTGGTGGGGTTTTTTACGACAGGGATTTGTAATAGTCACCGAGGAAAGTAAACGTTAGAAAATTAAACAAATATTATAGCATTCCTACCACAAATAATATGGCCATCAAGTATTTTGTAATAGGAAGTGACGATTTGAAACTTCAGAACTTGAATTTTTCCAATTCTTTTTCAATAGGCATTATTGCATTCATACCAAAAATAATATGGCTATTAGGGGTGACTATTGAGGCCAAGTCTACTATTGCAATAGTACTATCGATGGAAATAATTGATAGTTCAAATTACTATCGATGTATTTCTATCGGACCACTCACTATCGTGATCTATCGATAGTTCGATCCATCATTACACCCCTAATGGCTATCAAGTATTTTGTAACACTGAAGTGGTTAAATGAAACTTCAGCACTTTCTTTTATCAAATCCTTATCCATATGGACGTTATAGCATTTGTACCAAAAAGTATATGGCTATCAAGTATTTTGTAATAGAAAATGAGGATATAAAATTGCAGAGCTTGATTATTATTTCTTATCAATCCAAAGAACATTATAGTATTCATACCTGATTGAGTGAGTGATTATGGAGTTTAATGTTGCTGCGGGAATCTTTCACCCATTTGCAAATGTATTATTACCTAAAATACAACAATACAACTATCAAGTTTTTAATAAAAGTCTGAGGAATATCAAACTTCAGTTTGATGTTTTTTCAAAAGATTCATTGACATTATACCATTCAGACCATGTACCAATAGTGAGTAAATATGAAGTTTAACGTCGCTGCGGGAACCTTTAACCCATTTGCGACGATTAATAGACTACCCGTAGTAGCAATTTTGTATCCAACACAAAATATCCTACAGAACACTATGATTAAGAATAATAATTCAGCAGTGAAAAGGTTAACCATGAATGACCATACATTAAGTTAATATTGCCGTATAAATGGATGGTCATGGCAAACAGCATCATCAAAATTATATGGCCGGTCATCAACACTAAGGAAACCAGAATCACGTCCCTAGAAATGTCCATAAAGGTCCATGGACCAAGGCTAATGGCAGTAGAGTGCTCAAGGACATGTACTGGACTTCCACAACATCCTATGATAGATACAGACCATGCAGAATTGAACTCTGAATTAGGGCAGAATAATATTTTCAACAACAATAATGTTATAGCTGACCCATGGCTTTATGACACGAGTCAGGAAATAAAATGCTGTTTTTCCCCAGAGTATTTCAATATTTTGGTGATTTGTTTATAATGGGAGGAAAACACAACACAACTTGTGTTACAGTAAGATCCACTAACAACTGAAAAGCAGAGGATAATAATTACGTACATTACTTTAAAATGTATCCAACAACATGCTGAACATGTAATGTTTTTCCATCAGATAATTCCTGGGAGAAAACCCGCAACATCGGTAGCAAAGAATGTTGCATTAAACCTGCGAGCATCTGCTGGTACTGATAGACCAAGATTATCATTCTGGGTCCCATTTCACGTAACAATCATAGCACTAAAATACGTGTAACTTGTTATACATGTATATAAGTTATGACTCTCGTGAGTGTGAGTGAATATGGAGTTTAACATCGCTGCGGGAAACTTTCACCCATTTGCGACTCTCGTAGCGTTACAACTTTTCTGTAGAAAAGCCGCCTGAATGCTATATACAAGACCGCTATGATCTCACAGTGAATATGAAAGTGTGCCAAGACCCGGTAATAAAACTCAAGACTTTCAGGACTGTGGTCCGACGCGCTATCCAGACGCCCTTTCAAGCATCTGCAAACATGGCCAAATCTCCACAGAGACAAAAAATAACTTGTACAAGGATCAAGAGACACAGGGTCACGCAGAGGGACATAACTCAATACGAGAATGCGACTAAACGAGATTACAACTCCACTGATGTATCCACTACGCCACCACCTTCTGACATTTGTGTACCACCAATCCAAACAAATCCCCGACCATTTAACCAAATATACAAATAGGAAATGTTTGTTGATATTAAACGTATACTATCTCTGTAATCGAGGTCCAATTTGGCCTGTGTTTCCCCGTAGGAAATGACAAGTTGTAATCACGTGTAAATCGTGTATGTCGTCACAGTACCTCGTTGTGTCGTGGATCTGAGATTTAATCCACCGAGATGAGATCCACGTTTCCCCATGTCAGACAGACATCCAGACATACGGCCATATGAACAAACATACCAGGGGTTAGGAACACGAGTAAAGCAATATTTACTTGGTCAAATTCCTAGTATTGTCAGAAGCGTGATATAGAATTTATGGCATTTGATACAGTCGAAATGTGCGTAACCTACGTCAGGTAAGTCTGATGTAAACAGTGAAGTTTATTCACCTGCAAAATGCGATGAAACCGAGACCGACAATATGTCCCATAGGGTGAAAATAAATTATTTGTATTGAAATCTTATGATTGGAATTATATAACATTTGACTGACGATGACAAGCATATTCTTTTGCTATCTTCCTTATTTATTTATGGCACAATGTTTCACCATCTCCCTTATGGATTAGGTACAGGTACTGCTCTTTAGGGCATCTCTGGTTGCCTTCAGCATGGTGACAGTTAAACACAACAATTTAGGCTAAAATACTGACTATATCTAAACAAAAATATGGCAAAAAGTGACAATTATAATTGTTATAAAAATTCATTAATCTATAGCATCTTGGATGAAGACAAAATAAATGTCTATACATTGATCTATTAAATTTATCTCACGATCAACACGTGTGAATCTAGGAACAATTATTATGAATACAAAGTGAAGGACAATTTTCCAGGAAACTATGAAAACATTACCATACACAGCTTCCTGGTGTAATTGTACCAGGAGACAGAAACACATTACTGACACTGTCTACTATATTTTCATTATAAATACACACCCAATTCCACGTAATGGAACAGGATGCAAATGTCAACAATGTCTCTCAAATCGACACTTCACACAATATTTCTTTTGACACATGTTTGTTCTCAATACCCCAAAATGAAAGTTTGTCTAAACTGAATTTTTGAAAAGTAAGACTACATACATGCTAAAAGTGTCAATGTCATCTTTCGCATAGGTCAAAGGTTATTCATTATATATTCTGAAATAACTATATTTCTTAGACAAGTAGCGTATGATTTTTTTCTTCTGATTTTGTTTTACTAATTTGTTATTCCTAATTAATTACACCTACTCGCTGAATTGACGGTTGTCACTGAATTATGACATGACACTGACATCAGTTTTATGTGCGTAATTCCCTTCCAATGCCCCATAATCCTTTGTGTTCACAATAAAATTGCAGACAATAGAAAATAGTTTATATATTTAAAACAAACAAATAAACAAATAAATAAATAAATAGATTTTAACATTGGAATACAAACTTGAAACATGAAGCTGTTTTTTCTTTCTATATATATCAAATTCTAACAGTTTGATAAACTTAACCCATTAACCCACAAATCTGTGGTGTTCTTATCAGTAGGAGAACATAACTCTGGCATAACTTGACTTAATCCATCAGCAGACAGCTGTACTCGAAAGCATCAAGAAATTATCTGCATTTCAAATCTTCTTAAAGACATTAATCTTAACCATAAAACGCTGATACCCAGGTTTCATGACATATACATATGCACACACCAGCACGAGGTGACTGTCTACATGAAGTTTAATTAATATTGTGAATTTAATTTACGTATATGAAATTTAATTTTAAATAATTGGAGAGAGAGAGAGAGAGAGAGAGAGAGAGAGATAGAGATAGAGAGGCTGGGAAATAAGAGAAGACGGGGGGGGGGGGGATTGGGAAAAAGACAGAGGGAAGGAGGAAAGGAGAGATTATGAATGAAGAATGGTAAGTATGTTTAAGTAGTATAAAGTAGTATAAGGTAGTCAGTGGATAGGGTGGGCTGAAGTGGGTTGAGGTGAGGTGGGGCGGGGTGGTTGTGGTATGGTGGTTTAGGTGTTGGTAATAATAATCATACACACACAAAATAATACAATAGTGTGCTGGTTGAGGTATCATTCTACCCCAAAATAAAAATCAACTCATGTAGCAGTAACTGGCTTTGGCTTTACCCACATTTATGATCCAGATAAAGACAGCCATATATCTAGCCTTTGAAAGTATCAATGTTTGATATGTGACATGTGTGCACTCACACAATGGCAGCTAGTCAGATCCCCCTGCACCCCCAACTCCCACCCCCTATCCCTGTCCCCCATTGTAATATACAGCAGGAAATGAACACATAGTGGCAGTAGACCTGGGGGTGAAGAATATGACCCCATCTCCCAGGTCTCAATCATACAAACAGGTTGCAGGTATAAATCCTTGGCATAGTGCATTACACATGGTAACTCGCACCATATTGCGGCCAACTTTATACACCATAAGACTGCCATTCATCTGATCCACGACAAAAACATTCTGCTTGAATTTAAACAAAATGTATTTCAAAAGTTTGACCTAAATTTGACATGTGGTAGGTCATGTAATGCAGCAGTTTATTTTCACGACTATTGAAAACAAAGTGAATTTGACGAATCTTTCTCTAACCGTGTTAACATCATCAATGAAGCGTATCATGTCACCACTGACTGACAACTAACGCTACCGGCTGAACAGATCAACAAAGTCTCTAATTTCCCCAGATAATTAAGTGATAACAACTGTAATCCCTTACACCCACCGACAACAATAAACAACCGACAACAATAAACAACCTGAGTGAACACAGAAAGGTGTTAGAACAACGTGCAGTTACCGTACCTCGACAGTCGCTGACAGAATCCAGTAAACACAACTGTCCTAGTAAGCTCCAGGATTTGAAAAGGCCACAGACATCGAATTACTTTAACGGTGACCTTAAAAAAAGTGATCTCAGCGCACACACACTGCCACACTTTGCCTGCACGCCAGAGAGAGGCAGAGAGTCAGTCGGCACAGCTCTCGTAACGGCAGTCCTCTGATAGAAATATTCCACGCTGTCCCTGTGATATGCTATCCCCGGGATTAAACTACACATTCAACAACTTCCTGTCTTGTAACACTGTGGAGGACTGTCCCAGAAAGTGGTTCGTTACATTCGCGGGAGATAAAGTCAACTTTAGTAAACATCACTCTGGGGGGATGGTTGAATGGTTAGCTGGTGGGTGGGGGGAAGTCAGACCAGGATCAGACTGTCCCAGGAACCTGGAGACTTTAGCACAGAAGGTGTCCCTCCAGTAGACTTTAGCACAGAAGGTGTCCCTCCAGTAGACTTTAGCACAGAAGGTGTCCCTCCAGTTAGCACTGGTGAGGATCTGCACGGAGTCGTGGTTGCTGTACAAAGTGTTTGTCGCGACTAGCAGAGCTGCTTGAGAGTACCCCAGGCTTGACAAGAGTTGGGTCACAGCTGAGCGATTATCCCGATGTGTTCCGAGGTGTGGGTCTACGCTACAACACTACGACACTACTACCATTCAATTGGGAATGTGTAGTAAGATCTGCTGTTCACAGGACCTGGTTATGTGCAATAGATGGGAGTGGGGGGCAAGATGGAAGAGATAGGACAGTAATTGGGGCAAATTGTTCTCACTCAAATACTATTCATAACATACACCATGAACAGAAAGTTACATGCTTATTGGTGGGTCTTGAACCAAGATGGAAGAGATAGTACAGTAATTGGGAGTGTGAGTGAATATAGAGTTTAACGTCGCTGCGGGAATCTTTCACCCAGTAATTGGGACAACTATTTCTCACCCAAATACTCTTATTCATAACATCCACCATGAACACATAATATGCACCATGAACAGAAAGTTACATGCTTATTGGTGGGTGTGGGGGCAATGTGCAAGAGTTATAACATTAATTGGGATAGCTTGTTCTCACCCAAATGAATGTGCCCTTAATATAAAATATCCACCATGAACAGATGAACAGATACACAGATATCCTGGTTGACAATGTTTTTTGGTCATTAAGGCCTCCCTGCTTCCATCAGTATCCAGAATGCTTGCCTAAGGCTAATCTGCTACCTCCAATACATAACAATTAAGCTCACCAGGAAATTAACTCACAGTTAACCATCAAAAGTTCAATGGGATAATCCTAAGTAGAAGGATCAATGTGTGTGTGTGTGTATGACATTTTGTGTGTGTGTGTGTGTGTGTGTGTGTGTATATGACATTGTGTGTGTGTGGATGACAGGGGGGTCTCGTCAGTGGGTGTATGTATTGAATGTTAACCGGGTAATTGTTTACTCATGATGTACTCAGATGGTGCTCAAGTATATATTTAGAGCTTCACAACAGAGCAACACCTACCCTTGACATACCTCGAGAGAGAGACTTCAGACATACTTTATCACGTCCAAAATCACTGTCATTTTATGTTAGTCTAGTCTACATGAATCATACACAACTATTTCCTTCTAACCATCCAACGTTTCATTTTAACCTTCACTAAAAGAATCACTCAGATGGTAATAAACCAAGTTTTATTTCTCTTCTTATAAAAGTACAATGATCTCTATGTATAACTTTGTTGCAAATAGGTGAAAGAATCCCGCAGCGACGTTAAACTCTGATTGCTCACTCACTATGTATGACTATGGAGTTTAACGTCGCTGCGGGAATCTTTCACCCATTTGCGACGACACTATGTATGACTATCCCCATCTAAATTGTCCGCATGTTCTACCACTACAGCCAGCGATAGAAACTAACTTTAAAACTTAATAGCCCCAATAGTTACAAATTATACGAATGTCTACCAGTCCTTGGGAGAAATGGCCCGGTTAATTTGAATCCATGCATAGCCAAGGACATAGCAGCTACGTTAAACTCTATATTCACTCACCAATACAAGGCTAAAATTGACCGAGAATCTGCCTGTGGGCCAAGCTTTACCTACAACTGACCATCGACCACCACCAGGAATTAACATCACATGGAATCAGAACTGCAGAGTCGGTTAATGAAATCCAGAAGCATATGCCGAGACGTGTCAGGATCTGACAGCCATGTGAATTACAATCAGGACCATTCGCCCTTGGGTATAGATTGGGTAAATGTAATGGACTAATTGGCGGCCATCATAGACACTGAATCAAGACTGGATAGCCGTACCTCACGGAGCATGGTCATTGATTCACTCGGACAGGAAGCTGAGCAGCATCCGGAATCGATGACGGCAACTTGTCACGAGGTGAACGGCAGTTTACTCAAATTATTAACGCATTATTCTTACGGTCAGGTTGTTTCTGGGATGTTACCTGTGAAAAATATGGTATCGTTTCTTGAGTGAGTGAATATGGAGTTTAACGTCTCTGCAGGAATCTTTCACCCATTTGCAATGATCTTTTCTTGAAGCTCTCATATCAACTATGAGCTCTCGTAATGCCCGATTGCCATATATTGAAGATCTCCATGAGAGCGCTATGTTCTCTTAGTAGATACGAAGAGCTTTGAGAAACGATACCCATGACTGTATCTCCACATTTTCACCCCTGTTCCACAGAACAGTCATAGCGCTACACGAGTCGTAACGCCTTAGCAACTCTATACTAACTTACAGAAGTTACGATTCTCGTAGCGCTACGATTTCTGACTGCTTCATATCAAAATATTTTGAAAGATGGTACTTGTTGTTTTCCTGCTTGGCACCCAGTGAGTGAGTGAATATGGAGTTTAACGTTGCTGCAGGAATCTTTCACCCATTTGCGACGATTGGCACCCAGTATTAAAGTGGCTGGGGTATGGCTGCTGGGTATGGTCCAATTGTAGTAGGATACTCCAGTGAGCTAGCACCGCCAGCTAAAGGATATCTGGTCTAGTTTGAGCAGGGCATGTACACACAAAAAACATGCAAGCCATGATACAAGTAAAATAAAATAATCTAGAAACTTTGCAAATATATTATTGTCCAAATCACACCAGTGTATTGCTGATAAAGCACAAAAGCTGGATTAACAGTCAAGTATTTTACAAGGGGCATAAAAAGTATTTAAGCTCCATGGTAAATGCTTAAGCGTAGGTCACAGGTCAACAACATGGCACTATATATAACAAACAGCTGTAAACAAGCACTCTAACAGCTCCTCTGTACTATCTGCTGCCGGTGACAGCTAGGACAGCAAGTGGACAAAATGTTTTATCAATGCACGGTCCGTTCAGCCCATGGTCAGTGTTTTATGATCTGCATCGACAGTTTTCTCGTGCAGACATATGTTTTATGATCTTTATCAGCTATAAATATACTCACAGAAAGAAAGAAAAAAAACAAGAAAAATTAAACCTAAAAGAACATTACGGTATATCAATTTTCTGAGTGCTTTCCTTAAATAATTGCAGTAAAAACCGCCCTGTCCTTAAAAGGCATGAGTCATAAAGGACATACTGCCGTTTATTATTAATGTGTACATGCTCTTTTGTCTTGGGAGATTGAGAGACAACCTGTTGTATGGCATTTTAACATAGGAAATGAGTGTACAGGCTGTCGTAGGCTGTACTGTATGCCTGTCTTGACAATACTGGAAATCCATGATATACATGTATAAGAAATGATGATTTTGTGGTTTTCGTCAGCTGTCTTAATAAATATAAAAGGGCAATGCACAACATTCTAGATTTAATCATTGATTTAAAAAATTACAATAATAATGACAATCCCATTTGGGTGCTAAATTCAAACTAATATTTTTTAATTGAGGTTTAGAGTTACTTATTATTATTATTATTATTATTATTATTATTATTATTATTATTATTATTATTATTATTATTATATGTAGTAGCAAAATACAAATTGCAATAAAGTAGAATATTTTTTTTATCAGAGAAATTATTATATGGCTAGTGGGACAGTGTTAATTTCATGAATATATTTTATGATTGACAGTTTTCCCAAAAATTGACTTTCGCCCCCAAATTGACATTTCATTTCAACGACATACCTTCCAATGATGCCAACTGTGAAATTCTGCGACAACATTCAACATTATCATTGAAAGAAATACCTCTACAAACAGCTTGAATATTAACACAGTGTAAACAATACACATTCTTCTTTAGCTCTCTCTGCATGAACAGCGAGCGATATTTTTCTGATCATTGGCAAGGTCCCTATGTCCTGGGGCTATAATATTCCACGCCAAGCCTTTTTCCAATGCACGTCAAAGGCGTGAATTCAATTAACGTGTTTAACTATCAGAGTAAAGGCAAATACTCTTTTTGGATTAGCACGTTTACATTATTTTAAAGATTTCCAATGTTTACTGCTTAGAAATGCATTTAATCGAGCTGGGTTTTGATCTTAAGATATTAATCAGAATAAGGAATAAATACAAGTGTAAACCTGATCCTTTACGAGTCAAGTGTGTTGGCATTGCTTATGTTACACTAACGGATTAATTGTTGTACACCTGTGAATTAATTGTAGTACACCTGTGAATTAATTGTAATATTACACCTATGAATTAATATGTTGTACACCTGTGAATTAATTGTAGTACACCTGTGAATTAATTGTAGTAGTACACCTGTGAATTAACTGTAGTTACACCTGTGCATTCATATCTGTACACCTGTACAAAAGAAAACTTCCTAGGAAATCCCTGCCATATTAATAAACGGATTAATTAGCCCAATCCATGGTGAATAATGTTCTATAGGGCATTTCTATTTGCTGATAACAGGTAAGAGATTATATAGTAACCTTGTAAATACTACTTTATAAGAAATTAATTTTAGCTATTGTATATGAGAAGAACTGATACATCACATAAAACATGCTCACACTGAAAATAACTGACACATCACACGAAACATGTTCTCTTTGAAGATATTATTAATTCAGCAGTTCTGACCACCATCGTACCTGAGCTTTGACATTTGATGTTGTAATTCTGTGACAGGTGATTAGTTACGTTAGTAAATATACCTCAGCAGTGGCTCTGGTAAGATTACAGGGTCTGTGTGTATCTACGAGGGCGATGATGACTCCCATGGTCATGTAGTGGGAACAAAATGTTATTCAAATATTAATCTAGCAGATATTCTTACTAAGTGAAGTAAAAATAAGAAAACTTTAATGTTACTAAGTAAAAGTAAATAATGCTTACTGAGGAATTTTCAATGTATCAACTTCAAATTGTATGAGATAAAAAAAATAATTAAAAATTAATTTCATTCAGCTTATAGGAAAATCTAAATTTTCTGTTGTACCAAAATTGATAATCAATACAACTGCCTGTTAAAAAGTTTTTTTTAAATATATAAATGACAAAATAAAAAATTATGAAAATAAAATGTTTTAAAATACTCAGTCATACATACTCAAATAACTTTTGCGCCCTGACGTAACATAAAACAACACCGTATTTGTGCGACGGTCTAGCCATGTCCAGAAATAGCCATCGAAAACACATCTAAATAATCTTGTCTCAACATAGCGTCCGCATTCCAGAAATAAGTCCTACAATGTTTCCTTTTAATATTTCAGGAAAACATGCAACGTGATATCATCTCCTGACTCAATAGACACTGCAGTGTGTTGGCAGAGTTCAGGAAGACACTGCACACAAACCAGCAACACAGGCGCCCAGACCAGATAGTAGACAGGAAACCACCACCCATGTGATGTAACATCCTCCAAACTCATCCTGGGTATCGTTTCTCGAAGCTCTCTTAGCCGCTAAGGGACCATAGCACTCTCTTAGCAATGTATTAGCTATCG
>JAUTBV010065985.1:0-19800 GCA_032361325.1 Lepetodrilus fucensis
CTTGATTATCCACCCAAACTTTGTTATTTACTAATGTACTTATCCCCCAGCACACGATAGTTATAAAACAAATCATATTTTATATTAAATGGGGAACGTTCCGCTATTTATCTTGTCTTTGATGCATCACTATTCTAAGAAAGAATGTGCAAGCAAACATTTGAGTAATGTCCCTTTGCATCATATATATAGAGGGTGTTGGCCGTATTTGATTTAAATCTGACTCTAAGTGTCACAGGTGGGGTTGCAGTGAAGATTTGTCAAACACACAGCAGTGTAAAGCTTTTTGGAAGTACAAACATGAGTTTGTGTATGTCAAGTGAAGAACTAGTCCAAAACAACCATAAATATATGTGATATTATGCCTTTAAATCTGTATTATGTATATATTAATGATTGTTTGTATTCATGTGTGGATATAATTGTTGTGTGTATTATATACAACCTTATAACAGTGTTACGTCATGACCAATGCATATACATAACCATGGGGTGGTTGTTGTCTCGGGGAGGGGGGGGGGGGGGGTTCGTCTGGGGGTGGAGTGTCCGGGACGTTCGGAGGGTGTGGTAGGGGTATGTCCGTATACCACCACTGCTAGTGGTTTAAGCGACTAAAACTTGAAACATAAAATATAGAGCTGTTGAAGTACAATAAAGTAAAATCTCAGAAAGTGTTCCTTGCACTATCTTTTCATCGGGGCCCTTTCTCCTATGCTTATAGCAGCCTCTATGACGAGACGTTGACAAGATGGCAGATAACACTAATACCAGTTAATGCCGTATATTTATCCTTCATTGTTGTACTCGAATGTGTTGGTATGTGATATATAACTTACGACGTCTACAGAAAAGAAAAAGGGAAATGCTCTATATCACACAAGAAATATATTATTGTTTGCGTGTGCGTGCGTGTTTTAATACAATGATGTAGTGTTTCGGCAGATATACAGAATAGCAGTGTGCATGCCTGATCAATTCCACGATCCATTATATGACGTGCTGTACGGCATGTAATCTATGATATTCGATTTTTATCAAGGTGATATTTAACTTAATATGCTTTTCCTACTTTATTTATTATTAGAGATGGGTTATCTATTGAATTTGCAATTGGTGTGACCACAAACAAATCTACACATGGCGGCTGTTCTGGAGGTAACGTAATTACACTAAACAGAAGAACGAACATTAGGTGCCCGTTGCACGACGCTCTTGTAGTGCTACAATAGTTGTAACTGGGCTCCCGCCACAATATAAAGCATTGACGTTACAATAGTTGTAGCCTACAAGAGCGTCGTGCATCGGGCTTATGGAAATCCTCACTCGATTATAAAAGTCCTCACTCGAAAATATTTGTCCTATGTTGCATTTCATTTATTATATAGAACCTCGCAAATATTGGTAACGTAGATTTCACAAATGCTAGTTCGGAAATACATATTGAAAAAATAACTGTGAAACGGACGGCAGACCTTGTTGAATGTTGTAGCGAAATTTTAATGTTGGATTCAGAACGCAGAATTAGGAAAGGGTGAAGCTATCTGCCCATTTATGCCCATGTATGATCGAAAAATACAAATTAAAATAACATTTTTTTTTGTTATAGATCTAGGTCTAGGTATTTCTGGAATAATGTTGTGGCCATTGTGTTGCAGTCTTCAGGATATATTGTTATATGGAAGAAGTAAACGTTGAAGATACTGTCTGCTGTTTAGCATTTAACAGAAACAGTTATAAATGGTATGCATACAGCATGATTATGCAAATGTTTGTCTTATGAAAATAATATCGGTTTTGCAAAAAAGGTGAATATTCCGATTTATGGACTACCAAGCAATACTGCTACTAACGGGGTGCCACTAACGGATAAGTATACGTTAAACACAGATAATTACGTATGAACATACCGCTACATTATGTTATAATGACTGGCTGTTCATCTTGAGTAATCTTGTAGATTACAGAGGGTTAAATGTACATCCTTATTTGAAAAGAATAGAAATTCTTTACTCGAAATTCCCGATTTGTGATATTTTGGAGATTTATTCTACGGATGTAAATGTATTCTAATACTCACATTTTTCAATGATATTTTTGTTTAGAACATTTCCAAAACCATTTGGCATCTTTTACGTGAGAATGGGTAAGTCTACATGCGTGTTCATGTAACACAGTCGCATGAAACGAATACTTTGAATGATTTAACATGCTTTTCAATAAAGTTCCGAGATAACAGTCCCGTTTGTATATATATCTGCGTATTTTTTTAATTTGCTTTTAACGATGTTCTGAAAGAACATTCGTGTTTCAGAATGTAGGCAGAGATTATTTATTTGTGTTCCACTTCACACTAAACACCTGTATTTTCATTTAATATAATTAAATACCAGGTGTTGTAACGTACGTTCAATGATCTTCCGAGACAACACTCGCGCTCGTGTGTATACATGTACTTATTTTTTAATATAATAGATTTGACATACATGCACATATGTATATCCAATTCATTGTCATCATCACGTTTCTACATGCACTTTATATACATACTTACATCAATACCTACACTGCATAGACCTGCCAAGACCTATGACCTGTGTGTGTGTGTGTGTGTGCGTGTGTGTGTGCGCGTGTGTGTGTGTGTGCGTGTGTGTGTGTGTGCGTGTGTGTGTGTGTGTGCGTGTCTGTGTGTGTGTATGTGTGTGTGTGCGTGTCTCTGTGTGTGTGCGTGTGTGTGTGTCTGTGTGTGTGTGTGCGTGTCTGTGTGTGTGTGTGCGTGTGTGTGTGTCTCTGTGTGTGTGTGTGCGCGTGTGTGTGTGTGTGCGTGTCTGTGTGTGTGCGTGTCTGTGTGTGTGCGTGTGCGTGTCTATGTGTGTGTGACTGTGTGTGTGTGTGACTGTGTGTGTGTGCGCGCGTGTGTGTGTGTGTGTCTGTGTGTGCGTGTCTGTGCGTGTGCGTGTGCGTCTCTCTGTGTGTGTGTGACTGTGTGTGTGTGTGACTGTGTGTGTGTGCGCGCGCGCGCGCGTGTGTGTGTGTGTATGTGTGTGTCGTAGATTCGTCCTACTCCTACAGTGTTATGAGCATGTGTATTTATTTTCGTTCACCTTCAAAATTACTACCGCGCCATTTACTCACTCAACCCACCTCCAGCTGCATAGTGTGGTGATCTCGCAACAACGGGCAGAGTTCTATGAACGTATGTGTTCGGGTTCGCTCTCTACAGAGAGTACAGGTATACAGTCTGTATGTCCTTTACCCTCTGTGTGTGTCGTAATACGTATACATTGCCACCGAACAGCTGACTATCGCTGACAATACACTGATAGTGGAAGTTTCTGAAGAATGAATATTGACTATGCATGGATATATCGATAACAGTTCACAGTAAGTATGTACGTTTATTACATATTTGTATTCATGGATATTTTAGTTTTTCATATAAATTCATCGATCGGGTTGCTATTATATGTATAAATGCAGTGACATATTTTTAAATAATACTAATAATGCCGCTGATACTACTACTACTACTATTACTGCTACTATTACTACTACTACTACTACTACTACTACTACTATTACTAGTACTACTACTACTACTACTACTACTACTACTACTACGGACTATAATAATAATAACAACAACAATAATTATAATTATAACATTAGTATATGCCCCATGATTATTTTAAAGTATAAAAGTATATATGTTGTTTTAATAAAGCATATACTAATCATTTCGGACTGTACAATATGCACGTACATATATGTATAATTATGTGTGTGTCTGTGTGTGTCTGTATGTATTTGTCAAAATACATAACATGTACAGAAAACTAAATTTGCAAATCAGCTAGATTTAAATACTGCATAATATTATGTGATCAGAATTGAATTGAGGCGCCTCTCTGCTGCTAATACAAGAGAAGACGTAGATATAATATAAGTGCAGTGCGACATACACTGCATGGGCAGCGCTGCCAGGCAGCAGACATCGCGCATCTGCAGAGCAGTGCAGTAAGTTGTGCAGGTGTGTGTAAACAGGGATAGGTAGTGAATCATTGAACTACCTTGTTATTTTAGTATGCGATCTGTTTGAAGGAACTAAAGGAAATATAAAGTAATGTTGTTTAATAGTATTGATGAATAACGTGTTTTCTTACATCGAACTTCTTACTAATTCTATGACGAGCACACACGAATGTAAGCGCTACATTTAAGTGTTTAATTTAAGTATTTAATGATATTTCTTATATTTGTAAAAATATCACCGAATAATTACATACATGAATCAATACATACGGCACCGATTTTATTATTTGTATTTTTTTGTTTGGCTATTGCTTCATTCGACATTCATTATTTGAAATATCACACTATTTTTAACTTCGTTAATAAACTTCGCTAATAAAATCCTGGCTTCTGCGGTACGTGTATGTACTTTATGATCATATGCTATGTAAAGCGGGATAGTGGGATTGTCGGATATCGGGCGGGGGTTCAAAGATTACAGAAGCAGTGGCTATCTAACAGAGGACAGCTCGACTTCACTTTCGCCAGAATGTTCCTGTGACGTGCACCAGTACACATCGGCTCCCCAGTGGGTGACATCAAACCTGGTAGTAGAGTGCATAAACTAGTGACGAGCTGCACATGCACATAGCTATTTATACAACAGAGATAGAGAGAGAGAAAAGAGAGAGAGAGGGAGAGAGAGAGAGAGAGAGAGAGAGAGAGAGAGAGAGAGAGAGAGAGAGAGAGAGAGAATGATTTTAATAGAAGTCGTAAAATTAACTTTTGACAAGATCATCTTTGTTTATTTTTGTTTAATAGTTTTCATTCAGCATAGTAGTACTACCCATGAAGCAAGTTTTTACTGACCTAGAAACAAATATTGACTGACTCGCCAATGTCAAAGGACAGGTTATATTTAATTATGAAAAAAAAACATATTTCTGAATAGTTTGTCGGGGGAAAGATACTGTAGTTGTATTAGAATATGTAATATGGCACAGTTAATGACCTGTGACCTATGAAAAGAATGATCTTGCTACTAGTAAAAGTGGGAAGTCGTAATAGGAAATGTAAGCAAAAACATTAAAACCACAATGTTACAATCTGAATATTAATATATGTAGGCGTATATTCTGGCATACAATAATAGTAATGTAGGCCTATTGCATACACGTAAATGGCATGTAGGCTACATGCAGTTAAACTTATGAAACTGATGCAATATTCTGATATAATAGTCTGATGTTCAATAAATAATGGCAAGTGACTAACACCGTGTATGACGTAGATGTGCCCATTCTTCTAGTGTTGTCTCAGATTGCTGGCACCTCGAATACTCCTTCCGGTATTCGAGGAGTGTATTATGTGTTGTTTTTAAGACTGCCATCTATTAGCAACCATCTAATAGCCATCTTCTTCTTCTTCTCTTCTTCCTCCTCCTTCTTCTTCCTCATCACCATAACCATCATCATTTTATGTTTCTTCTTCCTTTTCATCATCATCATCATCATCATCATTATCATCATCATCATCATTATCGTATTATCACTCAACACCGAAAAGAATCGGTGTATCGGCATGTCATGAAGTACAAAAAAAACACACACTGTAAAATTACATCATATGGTACATCTCTCAATGCAATGGTAACATTAGATACCTACATGCATGTATGCATGTATGGATACTTAATGTACATGCATATCTACATTATACGTGTATACAGACGACCTATCTTGTTAAAGATATCCATACAAAATATCCGCTGTAAGAATGTCTAAAAAGATGACGCGATTAATATTAGCTTCAGGTAGGCAGTTTTTTTCGAATGCATTTACCAGTAATTGTCTCGTAAGCTAAAAATAATTGAAGTTTGGAGGTCGCTGTACCTGTCTCTTCTATTAATATACACAAACACACACTATAAAAATAAATAGTGTTTTCTGTTGCTAGTAGGTCACTGCTGTATAATGTGACATTCTGGCTACAGCTGTTTGTCATAATGCGGTTTTAAAGTAGCCTACATATCTCATCAGTAGCCTTCTACCAAGTGAATTACGTCTTTTAGAGTATTTTAAGTACTAGTATTCTATATACTGCAATACTGCATTATTCTGTTTAAATAATATGGAGACGTACTATTATGCTAGGCGCCCACTTACACGATGTCAGCTACGATATCGTGTAAGTTCGTCATAGTTCTTCATTTAGTTCGCAACTTACTCGTGGTACTTCGCAACGTACTCGTGGTACTTCGTGAGAAATCGTAGATGGGGAAAAACCTTTGAACATGCTGAAAAATTCAGCATGTTCAATTTTTTTGCAGTGATCGTCACAGTAATGACTTCGTGTTCGGCACGTATCATAGTCGTGTTGTACTCGGCATTGGTCGTAGTTTACACGTAGTCACGCTGCGACGTAAAGAATATTAATACAATAAATCACAGACTGAATCAACGTGACTACGTGTAAACTACGATCAATGCCGAGCACAACACGACTATAACACGTGCCGATAACTACAAATGTTTTCAGCATGTTCAAAACCTTTTCCCCATCTACGATCTCTGACGAAGTACCACGAGTACGTTGCGAAGTACCACGAGTACTTGCGAAGTACCACGAGTACGTTGCGAAGTACCACGAGTACGTTGCGAACTAATGAAGAACTATGACGAGCTTACACACGATATTGATATCGTGATGCATCGTAGCTCACATCGTGTAAGTACTAGCATTATAGTCTGTCTACGAACTGTTTAGAGTTCGTAAGAACGTTTCGAGAATAGGCCCCCAGATCTGGACGTGGCTATACATATTCGTAATTCTTAATTCTTATGTTGTTGACGCATTGCCATGACAACAATAATATAGCTATTCGGAGTATCCCTCTAGGGTATGTACCTGAGTCTGTTCAGTTGGTAACAACAGCAATTATGACGACCTATTTTCGTTCCGTAGTGAATTAGTTCCACGGTAATGCGTTTGTCATCCGACACGATTACTAGCAGAGAAGAACGGATACATATACGATATCTATCATTTAATAACAAGTCGTGATGGCGGCCTTTGTTCGGGAACAATGTTGTGGCAATGCAACGTTTACTAATTGAACAATTTAATTGGTGTACGTTTCCGTAATGTCACCGATTTCTTTGTACATATAGATATGCCGACATCAAACTAATTATAGATGTCCTTCGGTGTTCTGGTGTCATATTCTGTTTCATTGTATTTCTTAACGCTCGTTTTAGTAGTCAACACTCGTATTCCAACTCGATCGCCGTTGAATGTCAGCGTTGTGTGTGTGTGTGTGTGTGTGTGTGTGTGTGTGCGTGCGTGTGTTTGTTTGTGTGTAAGAAAGAAAATGAGAGGAGAGAGAGAGAGAGAGAGAGAGAGAGAGAGAGAGAGAGCACAAATAGACAATTAAGAGCGAAAAAATATGCAAAGGTAAGATATATTAAGAAATATTGAAAGAGAGAGTGAGATGAGAGCGAGAGAGAGAAAGAGAGAGAGAAAGAGAGAGAGAGAGGAGCGAGAGAGAGAGAGAGAGAGAGAGAGAGAGAGAGAGAGAGAGAGAGAGAGAGAGAGAGAGCGCGAGATATATATAAGACGATCATGCCTTAATTGTGTTCATTCTGCATATGGATTAATTGTGTTTATTCTGCTTGTCCGTTGATACGAAGTAGTAGAGGGTCTGAGGTCGGTGGAGATAGAGAAGTGCAAGAGGGACATCTCGTACATCAAGGACCAGATATGGCACTCCCAGAAGAAGTATGTTGATTATTCTAGAATGAGGTAGGATGCACACGCACACAGCGGAAGTCTTGCAAGGCATTTGACGCCAAGTTGGAAAAATCTCAACTCCGTAATATAACAGGTATCCATTTTCAGTATATATCCGAAGGTTGCAGCCGTTGTGTTATACATAGTATATCAGGATCTGGAGCTTGCAGGGTATAAATAGTAGATATAGAGGTATTCATTTTATTTGGCATCGAGGCCATTGGCCAATATAGTGGGATAGTCATAGCGTATTATTTGAATACTACTACTACTAATAAAGTTCATATTTATATAGCACCCATAGACAGGAGTTCTCACGGGCGCTGTGTAGACCATGCTCTCTTAAAAAGGATTTCTTTGAGCTTCTTTTATTTTTATATTATTCTAATTTCGTTGTTTATTCATATATATTTGAGTTTCAATATGCGGCTATTTTACTTTGAAAGATAACACTACTAACAAAACTATGTTATTAAACCAAAATATGTCAGTGGTATACGTACACTCGATATGTATGTTAATTCGTTCTAGGCAAGGCTCTATTCTATGTCTTTGACATTTTCTATCTTATCAATGATGCATATGGAGGATCGATAGCGTTGTTAATCGGGTACTTAAAGACTTCTGTTTATTGCAATAATACGACAATACGTTCACGTACACTGTCAAAGCAAAGCCATCAAGCAATATAATTATAGCACACTTTGAAGTT
This sequence comes from Lepetodrilus fucensis, assembly GCA_032361325.1. Lineage (NCBI taxonomy): Eukaryota > Metazoa > Mollusca > Gastropoda > Lepetellida > Lepetodrilidae > Lepetodrilus > Lepetodrilus fucensis. The sequence goes on from JAUTBV010065985.1 coordinate 8,510, forward strand.
TATGCTCAAAGGGACAAACACTACTGTGTACGTTATAATAGCAAATTTACGGTATTCAGGAATATTTTATGGAAAATGTTCCACTGAGACTATCGTCTATCCTTTTGGAATGAAGTATTTACAAGCTATTCTTTTCGAATGAAGTATTTACACGTTATTCTTTTGGAATGAAGTATTTACAAGCTATTCTTATAGAATTACTTATTTACAAGCTGTTATTTTGGAATTACTTATTTACAAGCTGTTCTTTTGGAATGAAGCATTTACACGTTATTATTTTGGAATGAAGTATTTACAAGCTGTTCTTTTGAAATGAAGTATTTACACGTTATTATTTTGGAATGAAGTATTTACAAGCTGTTCCTTTGGAATGAAGTATGCACACGGTATTCTCTTGGGATGAGGTATTTACAAGCTATTCGTTTGGAATGAAGTATTTACAAGCTACTTGATCCGTGATTTACTATGACTGGGTATGCGCAACATCGATGTATACTGAAAATTGGTACTATCGTGTTCTGATCAGTTACCTTGAGAATAGAGATTTCCGTGGGATAATAAGTAATCGGACTTGTCTAAACAACGGAACTTGTATTCAGATATTTTGAAGATTTTTAGTACTTTATTACACGTTTACATTAACCAATATACATGCATCTGCGTTATCCATTCAAAATACTTTATATCGATGCCAAAATTCACAAACAAAGCATTATAAGAGAAGTAACTGTTGTCTGGCTCCGACACTACCAAACTTTTCTGAGTACGATTTCATGCTCAAGCTCAGATTATATATGGGGATTTGGGAAAAAAACAATCGAAAAGTTTCGTAATCTTGGGGCCAGGTGTGATATTAGGTGCTCCTACTGGTCTCGGCCAGCGGGGCTACACTTTTGGCTCAGTGGAAAGAGTGATCGACAGCCGTCCTGTTTCAAAACGATTCCAACATTCTCTAACAATGCATTATAACAAAAATAACGATTAACAAATTCACCAACGAAGCATTACAACAGAAGTAAATCCAATTCATTTATAAGAAACAAAATCTTCAGAAATCGGTTTACTTGTTTTCACGAGTCCTTTAAAACTGTCGAAAATGATAAAGTTATAAATCCCAAAGAACATTTATTCGGAAATCGTTGTTTTCAAGTCAGCATCTAAATCCAATGCAATACTTCCATACAACTGTACATTATCGTTCGGTACCCGGTTGTCGGACAGTAGTAGTTTATGGATTTATGTCGTAATAACGAGAGATGTTATGTCATCAATAATACGGATTGACAGGTAGAACCTTCGCAAAAACGTTCTACAAACATTGGTACCACTCCAAACCGAAATTTCCGCTATTAAGTTAATGTTTATTATTAAATAAATGCAGCATCGTTGTAAATCACACATAACACAAACAGAACGCCTTGTGTTTACTGAACGAAGTCGTATGCTTCCATAAACAACTGATGGTACTCACTATCGGAGAAAACCCAGTTATGCAAAACCAGGAAATCTCTGGGACTGCAACCGATTGATACCGAGTGTCGGAAGTTTATATATAGACTATACACTTTTGGCTACAAGTTTAATGGAGAATTGTGTTTTAATTAGGAAAACTGTTTTTCTCTCTCTCATGAAATACATGCGTGATTAAAAGGTAGAAAGAACAAGTTTCGATGTGTTTATTTCGCGAGCTGAATACGATCTACGTTTATTAGTCCGAAAACTGGGTACCGGGGAAAATATATTATCACACCAAGGTTGACGATATATCGAGATGTTATCGGTATATTTTTTTTATAAAGCAGATAACTCCGCGTAACTAAGCTTAATACTAATATCTATATATACTGAAACTAACACTGACAGGCGAGATAACCTGTTTATTCATATAATATAATAATAATAATAATAAAATTAATATTTGTATATCGCAAAAATCCAGCATAACGCTGCTTACATGCGCTTTGTGTGAGTCTGAGTAAACAGGAACAATTGTCAGAAGGCGGAAGCAGAAACTGTCTAGTTATCAAATGCCTGTTTGAAGAGCAATAACCTCTTCCATTCAATAGGACTTCTGCAGCTTAATATATATGCATTTTCTTGTTTAATTATGAATGTTTTATTGTCTTTATATGAAAATACGATTAATTAAGAAAACAACTTTTTACTATTCTAATATAGTTTTAATATAGTATTAGAAAAATAATAATATGGAATTTGATAGATTTCTGAGATTTCCGGTCCTATTTAAACAATACTATATTTCTTCTAGACTTAATATTTCTTTTTATAAATCAATTCTAGCATTTATGTCAATAGATTACTGTATATGTTAAATATTGTTGAGAAAGCAACCAGTGGAATAGTGGAATAGTGGAATAGTGGAATACTGTATTCCAAGCATAACAAGGCTATATCAATGTCCACGTATGGCCTACTTCGGGCGGTTACGCTAGTTTAGCCCGGAAGTGTCATTGCGCATGTCTAGTTGTTGCTAGACAAGCTTTCGTGCTTCGTGGGCCGTCCTATAACATGTTCGTGACGTCAATCTAGCATTGCTTTCGCGCGAACTCTAGAATTGCTCTAGATCCTCGAGAAACCGCTCGAAGTAGGCCTATATCGTACATCAGATAGAGGGAACGTGGGGGGTCTGAGTTTTCAGGATGTAATACTTAGACCACTCGTCTAAAATACTATGTCGTGCTCTAATAGAGCAGCGTTTACTAGAACGACTTAAACCATTAGCCGAAAGTTGAGGAGCAGGCAATCCGTAATAATCACTAACAAACATCGCTGAGTTATCTGCTTTATTTGTCTTCTGCACGCTTTGCTCTATCAGACGAAGTCTGTTCAGAGATGATTTGTAAGTAGTTGTACTCAGATATATTTGTCAATTGTGCCGTTCAATTTCTACCAACCTTGCTTCATTGGTATTACGTTGGCGGTTAACACTAATTGTTAGACAACTAATCCCAGTGATTAGAGCATACAGTAAAATCCTGATGAAACCTTAATTCCCACTATATAGTTTGCTGTGTATCGGATTTGAGCTAGATAAAGGACTAATGCCAATTTCAAACGCTGCCCTATTTAGTCATGAACTTTGCAGACAATTGTTTTATCACACAACATAACCGCAATACAATGTTCGTGGTTGTGTGTATATTGAAATGAAAATTTGTATTAAAAATTTGAATGAGAAAGATTTAATATGTCCTTAAAAACATAAGTGAACTGTATACATTACTTAAAAGATATAATTAATATCGTAAATGGTTTATATGACAAGGTGTGAAAACATGGTCGAGCATAGCTTTGCTTGGAACGGAAGCATGGTCGAGGAGACGAGCGCATGCGCTAGTTTCTATCTAATAACTGAATGAATATCAATATCTTATTGAACTCGATGTTTGGGACCAGTTTCACGAAGCTAATTCATATCCTCTATAATATGTATAATGTAAATTGTGCTTTGTGAACCTGGGCCCCACTCTGGTAATATTTCTAACTGTTTCGTATACAGTGGTGAGTGATTGCGATAGAAATTATTCAATATTATAATTATCATTTAGAGTAAATGATGCCAAAATTGCATCGATGTCTCCTTCTACGTCTCATAATTCTGTAATTATAAAACTTCTTTTTTTTTTATCACAGAGCCTATAATTGTAAAATAGAATCTCAAATAGTAAATACTCTATAAGAAAATCAAGTCTAATGTACTTTTTATTGTATGAATATTATTATTCCTATTATTAGCAATATGCATGTCCTACTAACTTCTTGAAACACTATATATGCACATTAGTATCCTTAACGATATGCATGAATGTGATATCGAATACGTATGTTGTAGTCGTATATAGTTAGCTACGCACAACTATAGGTCTGAGTTTTACGAACAGGTCGTACCAGTCGTCTAGGCATAAATCAAGGTTTACGTCACTTCATTCTATAATAAAACCATGGCGTATTCCCAGTTTTACGCCCAGTCTAAAGTACGCCCAGCCTTTCGTGAAACGCAGCCATGATGAATGTTCCATGAGGACGTGTAATTCAAACTTTATTTAGATTTTAATTAAAAACAAGTGGCACGCCCTACCATTAAACACAAGACATCCTAAATAAATATCTAGGCTATTATTTTGTTTGAATTTCCTAACGTTTACATAAGAAAGAAAAATTTGTCAAGAATTGTCACCCACCCATTTCCCCTAAATCGATAAATAAATAAATTAAATTAAATAATTGTGAAAATATTGAACACCAATGGAACATGCGGATAATATAACTATTCTTGTGTAGACAAATAACATGTACGGTACATACTTTCAGGTGAATACGTTTCACCGTGAACTATATCAACAAACAGTGATTGTATACTTTTTAATATTTGTCATATATCCCTACTATTATTGCTACTACATATATGTCAGAGAAGAATAACACCTTGCATGCGTGTATACACCTGTATTGACACAAAACTATATGTTCTGGCTCCTGTATATTCTAGAAATCGTATTATATTTATAAAACATGATGACTTCTTTCTGACATTTGTTTATTCAAATGTCATATATGTGATGTATCTTGGTTTCAAAATTTCTATCGTCAGTGACATCTTCATGTCACATGTTTTCCCCCCTCTTCTCATAGCTCAACACTGCACCATCGTTGTCATTACATGTATCCTGATAATGAATTAGACTCTCGTGAAATCTCGTCGTGAAATATCGTTAATTCCAATGCAATCTCGTGAAATAAATCTCTAATATCAAATAATAAAGTTAATAATAATAATAATAAGGCACAGCCATTGCTCTTTATGGCATCTCCGGTTGCCTCCAACATGGAGAGGGTTAATATGCAAATATCAGGTGTGTTTTTTGGTATGTACCTGTTACATTTAACGGTAAAAAGTACACGAGTACTGATTATGACCTATAATCCTGCCCACGAACCAAACCTGTTGCGATAATTAAATACCTGAGGAGCCTACTTATTATTAGGTTAGATATATCGGTTTTGCCGTCGATATGTAGTCATGTTGTCCAAGAAATTATCCACGCCAAGATCAGAAATAATAACAACCTTGTTACACCTCACTCATCTCGATAATAAAACATTGCTTCACAATTACTCAAATATTGCAGATGTTCAATTATTTCTTAATATCAAATGAGTTCCTGTTAAAGCTATTGCATTAGTATAGAGGCGAAATCATGTCTCCTAATGTCAAGAGAACGTTTCCGTTAACATTTGTCTATGTTAGATTGTTATTTATAAGTGCGAAGATGATTGACTACTTTACTTGAATATGCCTAGACGCGTTCTGATTAGTGTGCTGGGCATCCTTTCACGAAGCTATTATCCACCAAGAGACCCTAGTGCTCTCTTTGCCGAAAGCCAATACACTGCAAAGAGAGCGCTATGGTCTCTTAGCGGATAAAAGAGCTTTATGCTGTATTTTATGCGCCGCAATTAAACCCCATAGCAAGTTAGGAAACAATGCATAAATGACATCTATTCTGATCGGTAATCTATGCGGCGTAATTAAACTCTATAGTAAGTTCTAAACCTCATAGTAAGTTAGGAGACACTACATGAATAATAACTAGTGTTAAAGTTAAAGTTAAAGTTGAAGACGCCCTGTGCAGTTACAGAACAGAACAGAATTTATTTGTTTGGTTTGGTGTTTGGTCGTGTTTGGTTGTGACACCACCCACGTGTTATTACTTAATATCTGCAGGTTTGCTCGGCCAGACACGTCCTTCTTCCTTTTGATATATATCCCGTCTTTCCATGTATGTTTCAACTCTATTATTTGTGTCGTTGCTAACATTATGTCATCTTATGTTTCATTTCCTTACGTTGGGCATCATCTCCTCTCCAGACCCGTCGCATATGGTAACAATCTCGATCGTTTTTATAGTTCTTTGAGCGACGAAAAGAAAATCAGCTTGAAGAGAGATGTACCTTCGTACCCCAAGGTAAACGGTATCCGCCCCAATCCGTCCAATCACCGTCGTGCTTCATGTCACGTGTCGCTACAGTTCAATATGGCACCATCTTTGAAAAGGAGCATACACGATTTGAATCGATATTTTATATAGTAACCAAGGAAGGCTTCTGGAGTATTCGATCGCCAAAAATATGCTTAAGCGAGAATTAGCTTAGGTAGTAATAATAGATGAATGGTAGACGGTTTTGACACTAGGATTGTGAACCACGTGACTTGAAAACAAAAATAAGCAAAACACACGGTAAAACAGGAAATACGACGATTATCATCCGGGTACTTTCCATTACAATCCCGTTTGTTTTGTTTACTTTGATGACAATCATACCGTGACACTGTTTGCACGCCATGTATTCATTGCATGTTATCTGGTCATATGGATGTGACATGTGTTTTTGATTGTATCCCATTGTCTCCCCTTATTCCTGCTAGCGCAGAGTCTTTTCTTTCAAAACTCCTTCTTACTTCGAGTTAGGAAATCGGTACTGAAGGTTGTTTACAACGGTCGTAATAGCAAACACAGAGTGTGAGATGGATACGTTCCGTTACACCCACCCCCCACCCCCACCCCTAAAAATGGCATCGCGGCCGCAAGCTTCCAGAATCATGAAACTACATGCACGTGACATGTAATATTCGTATTCATTGGCTCTAAGTTGCTACTTGCGAACGTGTTTACGACCGTCCCGTGAATAGCTCAGACAATGGTGAACACTATGCATGTTTTCTGAGTGCTATCCTTCTGCTCAGTGATCATACTTCGGACGAAAGCGAGAAGAAAATATCCAGAGTCAAATCTCCACCGACTTATCCGAAGGTAAAAAAGTACGCGGCCGTAACTCTACGCCTTTTCCGTCTGTCTACGGACGCCATATTTGCGGGCAATTTGAGACTGGTACTCTGCTTTCCCTGAACTGGGTTCGTGACATGCTAACACTACGCCAGAAAGACGGACAGACAGACTGACTGGACAGACATATGTTATAGTTTAAATACAAACATAAAATATGTCAGCATATTTATATATTTATGGTTTAAACAAGCATATTTTATTGTCGAAACAAAAGGATTGACACAAAAGCCAGTGAAGTACCGCTCCAATACATATAAAATACACCAAATTATATTACATCATATATTAGCATTGTATACCAATTAAACTGCACACATATGTAATTCTGAATTTTATTAAATTGGAATTGGATAGAACACCCAAACTGCATAGAAATGCATCTTGAATGTTCTTAAATTGGAATTGGATAGAACACCCAAACTGCATAGAAATGCATTTTGAATGTTCTTAAATTGGAATTGGATCCGCATCGGTGATTATACTTACACCCAAACTTTGACTTTGACTCATGAAGGGCAGCAGTCTACCAGTCGGAATCGCGGATCACGATTTATTCAAAATGGAGTTTCCTACACACATTTTACTGTGAAGTTTGGCATGTATTTACCCCAACTGAGGAAATTCCACTTTGATTGTTACTGTGATAGCATGGGAAACTGATTGGGTCAGGGAACCAATCATTTTCTACGAGGAAAAGGTGAAGGAATTATTATTTTTGTTATTATTGAAAAAAAAATCAGATGTCCCTGTGTACCCAGATTTAATTCTTTCTTGTATAATATTATATATGTTCATATATTTTAGCATGGTTCAAAACATTTCATAGAGCGAAATTCCAAGTTGTTTTCTGATTAATTAATGCTAGTAAATTATCGATTATTATTTGAGAATTAATTACTAGGTATGCGATGACCTTAAACGCTATGCTTTGTATAATGCTAAATTTAAGAAGTATCCGGCTTTAAAAAATATCAGAGATTCCTCTATGAAATGGTAATTAAATTTATTTCCAGTTAATAAAAAATATGCAAATATCAAAACAATTTGATCTCATCTTATAATATAATTGTTGCTATTTCATTATTTGATATTAACTTGTGTGAAACCATTAATAATATGTGTTGGAAGTTCGTTGCAATCGATTTGTGGTGAACGGTATAACATTTTCCCATACTAAGTTTATCATTTCAAATGGTACATACATCAAGATTAATTTCAAAAGACAGCCATTGTATAAGAGTTGATGCCACAGGAATTAAAACTACTTTCGTCTAAGTCTTTTGTAAATCGAGAATATATTTCGATAAATTAACAAAATGAAAATCATCTGTATTTCGATCTATTCTTTTACCTCTCTTACAAAATATACATATAGTATGTCAAGAGACAATATATTCTATTGGGAATCGCTGGACACAAAACGATGGCATCGTGACGTTTGAACAATTCTCTCATGAATATACCAAAATATACTATAAGTACTGTTATATTTGGTTTACAGTATACCCTGTCCCAGGAGACCATAGATTATTTAAAGCAGCCAACGTTCGACATGTGGCATTGGGAGCCAAACGAGGTAAGTATAATATGGCTTCCTGAAAACGACATCCGGTTGGCAGCGGAAGTCGAGTACTGGCGCTTTGAGTGAAAATAGTACGGGCGCACTGTATGCAAGTTGTACTGGCGAGTATGAACATTATTGGCATCAAAACATAAGTTTGTTATGTAGACTTGTTTTGCCCGTGAAGAATATTATGTTTTATTGTTAAGATTAATGAGATCTGTTGATGTTTGGGTATTAATTAACAACGTCCCAGTACACAACTTCCTAGTTTGATACGATGTCGTTCAACCCTAGCTGAATGTCAGGCGTAAATCCCAAAACATAGGATTCAATCTGGCCCTAATAGACGACGTGCATCTATGGAATCTAGAGATATGAACACTGAAAAATATTAATGATTTGTAAGTTTACCAATTAAATATTAATATGGATACGGAATACTATTATTTCTTTTTATGTTCACTTTAATTTGAACCAAAATTATATTATCAAATTCGTTTGATACCATATAGTAAGAAGTTTACATTTAGTTTAACTTAAACTACTATTATAATATCATCCTTATTCTGTCAGTAGCAGCTCACAAGTTTACTGCAACATTCAGCGCTACGGATACTGCGAGTTTCCTCATGCCATATACTGACAAGTCGTGATATTAGTGAAACAATCTAGAAAGCGTGTCTAAACCCCAATTTAAAAAAACCACCCAACCAAGATTATCTCTAATCAAACTGTTTTCCACTCACCTCTCCCCATGCCTTTGCGGTCAAACCTTAAATTCCAGGTGCCCGTTGCACGACGCTCTTGTAACGCTACAATAGTTGTAACTGGGCTCCTGCCACAATAGAAAGCGTTGACGTTACAATAGTTGTAGCCTACAAGAGCGTCGAGCAACTGATCCCTGGAGGTTCATAACAACGGTAAGGCAATGCCCCGTCTCGTAAATCCGTCAAGGATTCCTACTTTCGTTATCTGTCGGGCGACTCGTTTGATGTTTTCGGTTATCAATTAACTCAGGACAAAGTTTGTTGCACTTCAAAGAAGTTCACTTATGTGCTTAATGCAGATTTCATTTAAAAAAAAACTTAATATGAATCGTCAACAATGGTGGTTGTCTGTAGAGCGGTTGTAGCGAGCGATTTGGTTTGAGTTATGGACGTAATTTCGGTAATATCACTGCGGTTTGTTTACATAGGGAGGGGAACTTACAACATATCCCGCTATCATCGAGTTTAAAGGGATGTAATTGTTTGTATAAGTTCAAACGGATACATATGTAAAGGTATAATGATAGGTTAATATATGAACAAGACGTATTCATAGTCCATACAGCGTTCAATGTTAGTTACAGTATTATTGGTACAGTGTCGAAAACAGGTATTGAAATAAGCTGTACAGCTTGTTTACCAATCCTCATTCTTTGCTGAATAAAACTATGTTTAAACCAAAACAGGTATCATGTTATTTTCTTTAAATAGAACAAATCCATATTAATACTGAATGAGATGAATTAATGACATGTGGAATTAATTAGATTGGAATGAATGACGTGAATGCCATGGTAATAAATAAATGAATGAATGAATGAAGTATTGCCATTTTATGAAATGAATGATTTATTGTTTTAATCAATACGCAACAATTGTTCAGCTATTCTTGACAAACCAAAATGATTATGAATATTATATTAAATATACTGCCAATCCTTTGGGGGTTGTCATCGTGTTTGACCTATTCATGACAATGACATTAGATTTTCTTCACAGACCATTGGTGAATCCAAGACAACAATTCCACTCGATCAAAAGATGATAATTTGAACTAGAAAACATACGGACATTCCGCTTACAAGCAATTCATCTCTGCCAAAACTATATACGAACAGGAATAAATCCTAGCAGCTTATATAAGATTTGTCTCTCCGTAGATTGTAAAAATAGCCCATGTTGATTGATGGTAGAGTCGTGTGGTCGTAGATACCATTAACCGCTGACATGGACTAATTCTATAAGGTTCAGACTGGTAGTGAAAGGACGAAAGTAGAGATGGAATAATTCAATATTAATGTACGCTTTAGAAATTTGATGATCAAATTCGGAAATTAAATTTAGAAACAGAATAATGGAATTTGGAATATTGAATACAAAAATAATGGAAAAGGAATTACGGAAATAGAATGGTTGCATGTTCAAGTGTATTAATTGCATTTGGAAATGGAAATAGAACTGGGAACTATAATAAATGAGGTAGAAATATAAATTTAAATACTAGAATTCGGATTGCAATGCCATCGTCGACCTATGTACATCGGTGTCGTACTTTTTTATCGTTGACATTTTCGCTGATATTAAACTAAACCCAATGCTTACCATACGGGAATATTATAGTTTGTAGAATAAGCACAGTAACATATTCTTATATTATTGTGTAAGCATACCGGCACTGCAATTAGGTCGAAGTGAGGGCATATACACAAGTAAGACTCTTCAATGAATACAAGTATGATGAGATTTTAAAAAGATTTCATGATATAATTATTGCATATGTGTCCATATCCTTTACATGTACACAACCTATTTCTTCGAAACATTTGGAAACAAACTCTAAACATAAGAACCTAAAACCTTTACATGTACAGAACATATTTCTTTGAAACATTTTGAAAACAAAATTACACGTAAGAATCTAAGACCTTCAAGAAGTATACATGTATTCAGATAGAATCGAATGTATTCAGATAGAACCGAATGTATTCAGATAGAACCGAATAATGTAAATGAAGCATTTAATTAATTTAAAGTAAATTATTATATTGCATAACATCTAAGAATCTATGAATCGTGACATCGATTCCAATA
>JAUTBV010066096.1:0-19798 GCA_032361325.1 Lepetodrilus fucensis
CAAAGAACCCCCCCCCCCCCCCCACCACTCTCCCACCCTGGATGAGCTCCTTACAAAGCAGGAGTAGTTCTTTGGCAACATCAAGGCATTGTAACAGGTTCTAGGCGTGAGTCAGTAGTGCTGATTAGGACACAGGAATCTCAGCCAAATGATTGATGTGAAAGTCCAAAGCCAATTCTTCCACTTGGTAACAGTGTTGGTTGGTTGAGACTTTGTAGGCTGTAGGCTGTAATTACGGCAATTTTTGTAAATTTTTAATGAATGTTTGATCCTGTTTTCTAGGGGTCGTGTTTTCTGTGTTGACATTTTGATAAATGGGTCGGTAGTTGTGGCTTGCGTAGATTACGTGGTCAAAGGAATGGCAGTTATTTTAAGTTGTGAAAACACTTTGTCCGTTTTGAGTAATATTAAACCACTGAGAAAGAGATCATTTATTTTTATATCAATCTATTCCAATGGGGTTGTCGGAAATGTATTAAATTCTATGCACTGCAGTGTGTCGCTATCTGATGAATTTTATATGAAAATATTTTGTTTAAATATTTTATAATATTGCTGATATCCATTAATTGAATATACCGATCCAAATTCATTTTAATGTTGAAAGGAATTAAATTGTAAATAAGGAATCAAATTTCAGATGTAAACATTTCCACCATCAATTACATCAACACATTTCAGAAATGCTTCAAAAGAGAGGAGGGAAAAAGGCATCTAAATTTTACCAGTTGAGGATTTTCAGGTTGGTCGAGGAAACATGCAAAACGGCATTCCTTCTATCTGGAATACTTCCAGATTTATGACACCTGAAAGTGTAAATGTTGAGAGACTTTGACTGGTAATGAAATGAACGTTGCAAAATGGACATCATGTCCATCAAACAGAGCCTTCAGTTGATGGTTATAGGTGTACAACATTCATGGATTGCACAGGTTCCTTGTGTCTTGATGTCTTCCATCTGGCTCCTTACTACTGGCTCCTTACTGCTCCTATGCCAAGCCTGGTGTCTGCTGATAAAGATTAATGCCTGCCTGTTGTCGGGATGGCAGATGAAACTGCTGAATGCAATGGACAATGTGTGGCATTTTCTTCAAGTATTTATATTTGCATTTCTTGGTGTTGATGAGCTAGGTCAGCTTTGCTGATGAGTGAAGGTCAAAAGATGAGGTTTCTTTACAAGACAGAGATTGATTGTCATTTGTGGTGTTGGAACAGTACGTTATTCTAACAGGATAAATTTGGAAAGTTTTGGAGTAAATGTGATAAAAAAAAGTTTTGTATTTCTATACATCCATGTGCATTTATGTTATCTGTAAGTGAAAGTATCTTGAAAAAGTTTCTAAATCCCAATTTTAAAAGTACAGTGTAATAATAATTATTATGTATTAAATTATCTAGAGAAAATGGGTATGATACAAACTGTAACTTGGTAGATTATAGTAATTAATCAGTTTGTATTCTTGTCAAGAATATCTCTTGTTATCTAACCTTTTCAGAGTTAGTATTTTTGTCTTGAATTATTATCGTTTATCACAATTCAGATTGCACAAGAAATCTTACCAATTAACGATCAAGAAATCTTTCCAATGACTTTTTAAAAATACAATATCCTGCTAATGCATTGTAGCTTTGTAATTAGATTTAAGCATTGGTGTAAAACAAGTATGTTTATTTTTATATACCGTACACTTTTATTAGGCAATGTATTGGGCAATCAATTTGATAGCTGGCAAGTTAGTTTTACAAATACCAGACCTGACATCCGCCACACTCCAGGTGGATAGTGTCTGTGTTATACAGCCCCAGCATACACACTCAGGAAAATAACAATCATGGCCTTCACAAAAGGTCAAATATTTCGCCCGATGACTCCCCACTTCCCGCAATTAGCTGCGATTACACCTCTCTCCATATTGTCTCTGTCAATGCCAGCAACAGGAAGTCAAACATGACCGAGTTATCATGTCGCGCAAAGTGGATGAGTTCTTTGACAAATTTGTGTCTTTCTTTGCCAGTTTTCACCGACATCCTGCGCTGGGACGGCCCGAGGAACCACTGAGTCCCAACGAACGTAAGTAGACTGACTGACCAGTGTCCGTGGATGTTATAGTTGACCGTGCTCTGGGGGACTATTCTCGAAAAGTTCTTACGATCTTAGCCTAAGAACGTGCGTAGCATTTTCATCGCCCTACTATACAAATCTTTAAGATTGTTGTACGATCGTAGAAACGTTTTGAGAATAGGCCCCCTGGTGTGGACCGCAATGATTGAACACTGCCCCATCATTGCATGAGGCTTGGTTACGTATATCATTGGAAAGGTTGATGGATTTTTGCGGAATGTTGACTCGCAGGTCTATCTTTCTTAAGTAACCTTCTAGATCTGAAGTGAAAATTTGATACTTTTTCTTTTTCTTTATCTTTATCCTACATGCACATTTTTTTATATGGAATTTAAATATGGTAGTATTTTTTGAGAATTGTATCTGTATCCAATGTGAGAGTGCATAGGTATCCATGTGGTGCTCTTTGATAATGGAGTAATTTCATTTATAACTAAAGCTATTAATAATAGCTCACAATAATTAGATCAAGAAACTAGCAAGGCTTATGTTCAATTTTTCTAGAGGTTTCATTTTGCACAGATAGTAAACATTTTAAGTAGAATTTATCCTTTGATAACTTAATTACTAAACTGCATGGAAGTGTGTGTCTGCACATGAATTTTCTTAGAATTTTGACACCATCATATGTGACCACAGAATTTGGGGTTTCAAATTATCATTGTGCATTTTAAAGATGGGATCTTTCGCAAACATTTTATTTGACATTTATTCTTATGCCAATCCCACTCCTCTGTGATCACATGTCTTGTGTTGCACCACCTCTGGATACAGTGAGAAAAACCTTCTGCAAAAATCTGTCCTATATCTTCATCCTAGGTTATCCAGTCAGTAACAATATTTACGCCTTATTCCCATATTAAACTATAACTTCCCAGAGAATTATACAAAGCTGCAAATCTTTAAACATGTTATACTCACATATATATAATTATATTCATATGACTGGCACTTGCTGAATGTCATTCAATTCATTGACAAATTCCCTTTTAAATTGATTATGGAAATGAGAAGAACAAATGACAAATATTATCGCTTAAGGGAAATAACAAAGGACTAAGAACATCTCCTTGGCTTCAGCTAGTGCAGTCTTTCTTTTCTTTTATGAATGCCTGAGTTTTTGCTTAAGATTTTTGTGTTATGCATTTGTAATGGTGTGTGTGCGTGCGTGCGTGTGTGTGTGTGTCTCAGACCATCCCATACTGCACACACCACCATGGTTAGGGGCATACTTCACTGTGTATATGTGTGTATATACCTCATCAGGAATATCAGACTATGCCGAGATCGTGGAAGAAGAAGGCGACTATAGTACACCCGATGGTAAGTGCATTCATTCACTAATTCATTCTTTCATTATTTCATTCATTCATTTTTCATTCAACTAATTTGTTCAATTGCATATATATTTTTGTATTCATTCATGGATTTATTGAGATAACTCTATCATTTATTTTGTTTTATTTTGTTTCTATCCCACATATGATTTTGTAATAGTCAGTCAATTGCACTTAATGAACTCTCGGTCATCTCTAGTATAGAAGACGGATACTTTTGTCATCTTGCCCAACTTTTTCTTCTTGTATTTGTTTTCAAGCTGGGTTTTTTATTTTTATTTTTTTCCAGGATTAAATAAATTGTTAACATTTTAGATACTGCACACACCACTTTGGCTGTCATTACTTTTGGCTGATATTTTCATCTAATCGTTGACTCATTTCAGTCGCGGAATTAATTCAGTAATCAATTTCACAGCTGTTGAATTCTAATAATACCACAGTGTTTTCATCCAAGTTATCCCCCCCAAAATGAAATCAATTGTTGAGTCATCAGATAATCATGTATTAAAAACGGATTTCGTAACAAAAGCCGTCATCCTTTCATTTCTTTATTGAAAATGACTTTCAGTGCGCCACTCTCTAACAGCATTTGTTAATTTTTGTGTTGTCCCATGGCACCACTTTAAAATTAAAACTATGAATCTCTAGATAGATGTTTATTTAACAAAGGATGATTATAAACACATTTCTTTTTCATCTGATCCATTACTATATTAAATCCACAAAATAAATAAGAATTCTTCCACAAAATTCCCAACTTTGGATTTGGACATTTAAGATTAAGCACAGGCATTGAACTTATTTTTATTATGTCAATATGTCTCTTCATCTCATCTCTCCTCCTTTCCTCATATCTCCTTTTTATATCTTCCTCTATTTCTCTCTCCCTGCCTATCTTCTTCCTCCTCTTTCATCATCAATTCCTTCTATTATCTGGTGGAAGAAATGTCCATGAAAGGAAAATTGAGATGATCAGGTAGAACATTGTTATGAAATATGAGTTGGTGAGGTTGAACTCACTGTTAAGAGATGTTGAGGTTGAACTGACTGTCAAGAAATATGAGATGATGAGATTGAAATCACTGTTAAGAGACATGAGATAGTGAGGTTGAACTTGCTATTATTGAGATAGTGAGGTGCTAAGAGATTTGAGATGATGAGGTTGAACTCACTGTTAAGAGATTTGAGATGGTGAGGTTAAAATCACTCTTACGATATTTGAGATGGTGAGGTTGAACTCACTGTTAAGAGATTTGAGATAGTGAGGTTGAACTCACTGTACAAAGAGCAGCAGGATTTACGAATGTGATTATTGCAACTCAGGTGCACACAACTCGAGGGGTAACAAGAGAAAGAAGAGTGAGTTTGATTTGGCTTCAGTTAGCATGGAATTCTCAGAATGTCTTACTGCAAGTGTGGAGACAAGCTGGCATGTTAACTCAGACTTCTGGACAATGTGTAGATTATTAAAGGGCCACTACATTGTTATTACTGGGAAATGGACACACATGGAAACAACATGCATATATTTCAACAACAAAAAGTAAAAGTATTTCTATACTCTCCTAACATCTGTCATATTTATTTTGAGTTTTTGCAGTGTTTTATTGCATTTTGAAACCATTTCTTCTATTAATACATAACCTTTAATTTGTTCTCTCTTTTTTAAAGCAACATTTTATAAGAAAATAAGTGGTAAATTTCCCCAGATTTCAAAAGAAATTCCTGCATTTCCGTTTCACCTTTTCAGTCGAGTAAACTGGTATTACAAGTTAAGATACATGGCGAAGGTACTAGTAGTCCATTTCCCAACCAATTACAATGGAGCGGCTTCACTAATGATGCATAGACACTGATACTGACTTGCCGACTGCATTGTGACATGAACAGTGCTTCTGTGTGATTCTGAATCGTGCCATTAGCATTTTGGATGTCAACCTGCCCTCCCATTCCCCCCTCCCAACATTATTAACTTGTATGTCTATATCTCTGCTATTTGCTTACCATACCTGTACTGGAATGTGAAAACCATCTGGACTCGCGTCTCCAGCCTTTGATGAGCCTTCTCGGGCTTACTAGGGTTCCCAAATGAAAGCGGAATTGAAATTGTTGTGTTGTAGATCTAGGCAATGATGATGTTTTATCGGTGTTACTTACAGAATGACTGAATGGGTATTATTCCTAACTTTGTATATAGCAATTTTTCAAGCGTAAACTAACATGTGTATCTTTAGTCTGTAGGGTGTATATTTATCTATGCATGTCTATAGCAGAGTGAATAGATGGAAATACCTGTCAAGTAGTTTAATTATTTTGTTCATACTTTAATTTTTAACTTTTCATATTATCATGGAGAAATAATTTTTATATGTTTGGAAATGAAAATAGAATTAGTTAATTTCAAGTGGAAGATTAATATCTATGAGCTTCATTCTATCATCTTCGGCATATAGCTTGCATGAAATCAAGTACCGGTATGTAATCTCTCTAATTTCACGCAATTGTTTTAGAGTTGCACAAATTGTTTTGTGTGTTATGATAACGTAAGGGAAACATGTCCTATCTATGTGTGTGACTTGGTATTTCAGCCAGAGATTATGAGATTATCAGAGATGCCATCAAGCTGGTGGAAATCCTGGGGGAAGGACAGTTTGGAGATGTCTACAAGGGACTCTACGTTGATAGGGTAAGATCTGCTACAATGGATTCTTGGTGTTCAGTGTAAAATCTTTAAACTGAAATATGGTAAATCTTTATGATGCAGCTGTACAATGCTATCCATCACACCCTGTACTGTGTAGATTGGCCGTAGCTGTCTGCTGATGCACTAGGCATTGACACCCTAGCCATTTACACCCCTAGGGCATTCTTCACATCTTGACCCTGTGTGTCAAAGGTCAGACAGGCTCACATATGTGAAAGATTTTTTTTCCTAATAGTTCTTTCATAGACCAAAAAAATAAAATCTTTTTATTTTCTATAATTTAATTTATCTAAAAGCTTATTTTAATATGTGTAATACATTTGAAAATGACCTGTATGTTTGATGAAAGTCATTCAGATGCTCCAGGCATTAAGCAAGACTTGTGTTATTTCATGCTGTAGTAGAACTGTGACTGGCCTACACTACCAGTCTTTCCTGAAACACAGGCCAGAGTCTTGTACCACTGAACAGTGACACATATGGCTAGGAAATATGCACTGTCCGTACCATGGCAATGTGGTTAGCATCCTTGATCTGTCAGTACCAGCCAGTGCTCACAGCTTTACTGCAGCATTCAGTACTACAGGTGTTGCGGGTTTCCTCCTGCCCTAAACTGACAAGTCGTGATATACTGTAAATCATAAAATTAATGCGTCACTAATTTAATGCGACATCTAGATTTTAGACATAAATGCGACACCAATAAAAAAATGCGAACAGCCATGTCTCCATACATGTTTTCCACCAAGTCTTACCTTTAACGCGCAACATATTAATGCAACAATACGATGGTCGCATTTTTCGCATTAATATTCTGCTCACATTAATTTCATGATTTACATTAATTGAAATACACTTGACAGCGACTCTAAACCCCAATTTTTTTAAATTATTAAATTAAATTAAAAAACAACACTATGTTACTCTCTTTGGTGTTGCTGTAGACTACAGGTGTGTTGTTACTGTGTTGTACAGGAGGGCTCCCAGGTTCCGGTGGCTGTCAAGACCTGCAAGGAGGACAATGAAGAGGTCATGACGGAGAAGTTCCTAGAGGAAGCATGTGAGTACCAACAGAACATCTCAACAGAACATGGGGGTACCTCCAGAACATAGAGCTAGAGCAGAACATGGGGATACCGCCAGAACATCTAACTTGAAACGTCCAGAGCAATGGGCACTCCATGACATGGAGACTTGTCAGAATGTTCAGAACATGGAATACTTCAGATTAGTGGAGCAAACTAGAACATGAGACTCCAGAGCACATAGAACATCCAGATTAACATACGGTAGATGTAACCGCATGTATGCAGACAGAATTAGTAATAACCCTCCTGAAATTGTGTAATAAATCATTCATGATTGCATGGAGAATGTAAAGACCTAATTTGCAGCCTGTTGGGTAGTAATGATTCCTATCTCGATACCTTTATTAAACTTGGCGATTCCAAGTCTTCGTATGTTTATGAATAATTGAACGGGATTCATCGTGAACATTCTGCGATGATTACGGAACTGGAAATCAATTTAGGTTAATTGTATTTATGTTGGAGGCAGAGCTAACTGTGACTGTTGTTCCAGTAGTAAATACCTGTACAAAATGGCGGAACTGTAAGGTAGCCGTATCTCCAGTCTTGGTAATGGTGTAGCCTATGGATATGGATGGAGCTATGGCTAGCTTAGAGTTTTGTACTGGAGTAGCCAGGGTAATAGTCTGTGATGTTGTTTGTCTATGGCTGAGGTTGGAGTAGAGCTTTAGATAAGTTTTTAGTAAATTGGGTAGAGAACCCACTGCATCCTATCATTGGAATTATAAATACATAGTTAAACTTTCTGTTAATGCACGTATACGTGTCATGACCTGGATACTGTCAGTCTGTAAATAATACAATATTTTTCTATTAAACACTGAACAGAACACATGGAAATTTGCAGCTGCACACTGTCACCCCAATTTTAAAAAAATAAAAAATGTAAATGTTTAAAGATTCCTGCAGCGACATTAATCTCCATACTCACTCACTCACCCCAATTCAAAGTATTGCATAATCTATTATTTAATAGGATTTTAGGGCATTTTAATTGCATATTTTATCTAGATATGCAGCTTATCTAAGAGTTACGCGGTTTCGTACAGGAGTGACTAGGGGAATTGATTTCTGATGTTTTACGATATTTCCCCAGATATCATGCAGCAGTTCGACCACCCTCACATAGTCAAGCTGATTGGGATTTGCTCGGAGACGAGACCGGTGTGGATCGTCATGGAGCTGGCCAGACACGGCGAGGTACAATATCGTTAACCATATCTCTGCTGGAGGCAACCAGAGATGCCCTATTGATTTTTGTTTAACCCTCTCCCTGCTGGATTAGGGAAAGGCAGTGCTCATTAGGGCATCTCCGGTTGCTTCCAGCACGGAGAGAGTTGGGCAATATTTTTAATATTTTATATCAGTATATATTGTAGCGATTTCATCACGCTGTCAAAAGTGTGGAATAATGTGCTTTTGAAATAGTCAATATATTATAGTATTATTAACGGAGAATTAGCATAAAGTCAATTTGTCCATAACGGTAGCTGGTTCTTGTTTTGTAACTTTCTCTGGGTTGAAATGGAAACCTCAGATGGTCTGTTTTCATTTATCCAACTGGAAGGAAGAAATGTTAAATTTATTTTCTATTCACTGACATTCCTGTATCGGAACGGCAACCTGTCAAATTTTATGCGAGTTTTAGTTTGAGAAACAGTACCCAAGTTCGAATGAGATTTGATGGATATAGGAGTCGAACGTCAATCTTACGTCAAACTGCTGGTTGTTGCAGATGAGGGCGTACCTACAGAACAACAAGCCCCGCCTTGATCTCGTGACCCTCATCATGTATGCTTACCAGCTGTCCACGGCACTGTCCTACCTGGAGAGTAAGAAGTTTGTACACAGGTGGGTGTACCGTCTACATTACACCACTCTCTGCATGTTCTCATACTGCATCTCTCACCCTGTGAAATATCATTAACAGCAATCCCCGTTCTGAAGACAATGATATTGTATGTTCTAAAAATAGTTTTAAATATAAATTAAGAAAGAAAATGTTGTTGTTTTTTGCAACTAAGAAAAAGGTTTTTTATTTTATCAAAATCAAGAAATATTTTAGAGAATCAGCATTAAGGTTTAAACATAACAGAGTTATCCCCCTTGACTTTTCTCGAAGTAGACATGCATTCAGAGCAGATATCTTTATTGGTGATTTTTATTTTACGGATTTCTTGACAGGTAATGATATATGTATTTTTGGTGTGTGCTTTTACAGAGACATTGCTGCGAGAAATGTGCTGGTGTCGGCCCACGATGTGGTTAAATTAGGAGATTTTGGTCTTTCCCGATGGGTGGAAGAGCAAAGTTATTACAAAGGTAAAACTCATCCGTGTGATTGTGTCCTGACAATGTTATTTTTTCTAGGGTATTCTTGCTGCATAAGAGTGAAAATATCCCACAGCCACATACAAGCTTGAGTATTCAGCTCCTCCATTCCTGCAACCAAATATTTTTTCCTCAAAAATGTATGACAAATTTAGATTTGCATCACCGACTTTGAGACAATAACATTATTTTCTGCTGTTTCAGATGATTGGTAAATTATACAGACGAATATCATGAATATCATGAATAAATGTAATGTTTAATTATTTTTATTTTTTAAATTATTATTATTATTATTATTCATTATTATTAATTTATTATTATTATTATTATTATTGTTGTTGCCTGGCAAATGTATCATTCCATCAATGGTTTTATCTTCAGCTTCCAAAGGCAAACTTCCAATCAAGTGGATGGCTCCCGAGTCCATAAACTTTCGGAGATTCACGACTGCCAGTGATGTGTGGATGTTTGGTAAGTCCTTTCAGCTTCCAAGTCAGACCATATCCATGTCACAATAGATCATTGAAATTGTCAGGCAGAAAGTTAATCATATATCCAATTCCGTGGTGCATAGAGATGCGTTATAATGAGGGCTCTACCTATGACACATGTTTAACCATTTTCCTGCTGGACAAAACCAGAGATTCACTAATAGAATTAATTATTTTGATTAATTCAAGATCTAAAAGGTTAAGAGTGTCAATCATTATCTGTCTGTCGATGGCGCCCGATTTTATTATGTTCTATAAATACATTCTTCATGTTTCTTTGCACAGGTGTGTGTATCTGGGAGATTCTGATGTACGGTGTGAAGCCATTCCAAGGTGTGAAGAATAACGACGTGATTGGGAAGATCGAGGCGGGAGAGAGGTTGCCCCTCCCCGTGGGTTGTCCCCCCTCCCTGTACAACCTCATGTGTGTGTGCTGGCAGTACGAGCCATCCAAAAGGCCGTCGTTCGCAGATCTCAAGACCTGGTTGTAGTAAGTAGATGCAGTGAATCCGTGATATTGATATATTTGTAACAGGAAGCACTTCAATTATTGATCAGACAGGAAGTACTCAAGATATTGATAACAGGAAACAAAGATTTTTAAAATTCATAGAAATGCACTTTAAAATATTGATAATAGAACTCACTTATAATATTGATAACAGGAAACACTTAAGATATTGATAGCAGGAAGCAATTAAAAATATTGATAACAGAACTCACTTACAATATTGATAACAGGAAACACTTATAATATTGATAACAGAAAGCATTTAGGATATTGATAACTGCAAACACAAAGGGACAATGAGACATGATCTAGTTGAATTTAGAGGGTATTTGCATACTTTTCTCAAATGTATATTTATTTAGATAAAGATTAATTGATTTTGTTCTTGTTTAGATCAACTATGTATTATTAAAAGTTACGACTTTAATAAATAGAAATTATTATTTATTTGTGTTTTTAGTGAAATCTTGGAAGAGGAGAGATACCGGCAGGAAGAAGAGATGCACCGAGACAACAGGAGGGTGCAGGCGATATCGTGGGGTAGGTCTCGCCGTACATTCTGTGTTATACCTTTGCACCTTGCTCTCAGGGGCTAGTACACCTCAATGAATCAACACTGTTATCTCAACAGAACTACCATAGCATACTATTTCAAGCCAATAGTTGTACCTAACATGAATCTCTAAAACCCATATATTATGATACTGTCTAAAATGCTTTATTTTATTTTATTTTGTTATTATCATATCTTAAAATCTTAAAATTGATACCCACAAAATAATTGTTAGATATCCAACATTCATAGTTCATAAAATAATTGCGACGAAAAACAGTAACAGCTCTCTTGTATAATCCAAGAAACACTCTAACCTCCAGGTTCAAATGGTTCTGACGATGAGCCGCCACCTCCCAAGCCCGCCAGACCCGTGTACCCGGGGGGCTCCACCCCCAACCTCAGCTTCAACGCCAGTGTGTCCTCGCTGCCCAGTCAGTGGAACTCTACATCAAACCTACCCAAGGGGCACAGCACTCCGGCCGGCGGACCTTCTCCGGACATGGCGGCCATTAAGATGATGACCCGACAGGAAGTTGGTGGTCCTCCAGTGAACTCCTTGCATGGTTACTTTCCTTCCACCACAGGCTACATGCAGGTATGTCAGAATTCTGTTTGGCAGTTGCGATGATTTCCTTTTGGATTTGTTCCTTCCTGTTGGTTCTTACTAATTGACGTTGGTTGAAATTGAAATAATCTTGTTTGACAGTTTCCTTCATGTCTCCAACATTTCTCTGCTGCTTCATTGATTCCTGCAGCAAATACATGATCATTACTGGTTTTCGTCTAGCTCAAAATATTGGTGTGGCAACAGTAACTTATATATTGTACTAGGGTTAAAGAACTAGATTCTGTTTTATCTGCAATAGTTGAAAATAAGATTTATGTTAAGTGTTAAACTAAAGTAGGTGTAACAGCACAAACAACAGTCACCACCTTTATCATCATCATCATCATCATCATCATCGTAGTAAACTCAAATAGGTGTAAACCAGCAGCAACAGTCATTATGATCATCATCATCATCAACATCATTGTGAGAGATTGAACGCAAATGGGTGAAACAGCGACCAGCATAATCATTGTCTATTATCATCATCATCATCATCATCATCATCATCATCATCATCATCATCATTGCTCTATACCTTGCTCGCTGATTCCACGCAGGTTTCTGCCCCTGGCACCACCAACTTCACCACCGGTTTCACCCCCACCTCCACTGTCGAACCCGCCTTTCCCTACCCCGGCAACAACCACCATCAGCAGACACAGGAATTGATCACCGCGGGACACTACCAGGCCCCCTCCCCCCGTGACTCCCTCGTCCTGGAACCCACATCCCCTCACCCACGGGCGGTAAGTCAACACCCATACCAACACCTAGCTCCTAGTAAGGACCAACATCTTAAAAAAGGTTTTGGGCTATAAGTGAATAAATACCCATTATATTGACACTGTCTGCCTCATCCATTCCTAGATCACTTGGAGAAAAGTATAAAAATCGTCCACAAACAGAATTACAATTTTATGTACATCTCAAAGCCTGAAAACTTCATTCTGCATGACCTACGGTATCATGTGTGTGCAGAGTTGTGTCCCTTTTGACACTTTCCCTGTTACGTGTTTTGAATGTTCGCATGCTTGCTATTTCATGTTATGTTTATTTTATGTGAAATGTTCGAAGGAATTTTCGGAAATTGCAATGTATATTACTATCAAAATTTATCATTTTTTGTCAAATTGTATGCCTACCTTTGAATTTTACTCTATGATCAGTTTCTAACAATATGTGATCACTTACTTGTAAATTATTTACTGTCTATAACATTAAACAAAATGTATCAAGTATTTCAGCCTGCCCACTGGCATTGATGCTCAAAAGTGTCCATGATTATTTGCAGGAGCTGGGCGAGGCAGAAATAGCCTACAGACTTCGCTTACAACAGAGAGAGTCAGAGGAAGATGCAAGATGGCTGAAAGCCGAGGAGAAAAGCTTGGTAAGAACGGTGCAATAATTCCCTAATACTTCCCTAAGAACTCATTACAACAATTCTTCAATTTTAAAACATATTGTAAAATAATTAAGTGTTTTATCGTCACAAATGGGTGAAAGATTCCCGCATTGACATTAAACTCCATAATTACTCACTCACTCCAACAATTTGCTATCCGAGTTAACAGCTTGAATGTAGATCTGTGAAACCTCAGCTGGATTGTGACTCTGCTTTGTGTCGTTGCAGCGTCGAGACAAGTGGGCAGCGCATGTTGTGCGCACTACGGACGACGAGAGCGACAACACAAAGGAAAACTCGCCTCCGCCTCTTCCACCTCAATTCTTCTCCAAACCGCCGCCTAGATTAACTAGTCAAACCTCAAGTAAGGTCCCATAACAATAATTATGACTTGAAATTTACAGTCATCCAATTCTGATGTTAATGTTTCAGGGCCCGTATTCTCAAAACTTCTTGGCTAAGAATTTCTTAGTGAGAAAATTAACATAAGCAAAAAACCAGTTATATTAGGCAAATTCTTATAGTACTTAGGACTTACGAATTTTCGAGAATACGGGCCATGAACCTCTTTCTTTGAACACCATTGCGTAAATTCTGAGATTGCGCTTTCCTTTGTCATTGTATGAGAGAGCTAAAATAATGTTACATTAAGATAATACAAATTTGAGCAATAAGTTTGTTTATATTATTACGTTCTTATTTACCATCTTGAGCAACAATATACATAATGTAATGATGTTTACACAATATAGGATTCCATTCCACAAAATTATCATAGCACTACGAGATTTGATTAAAATATTTCCTTGTGCAAAGGGATCGATGCATAAGCCGTTACAAGAGCACATCGCCTGTACAAAATAAAAAATGTAAATAGTAACATATGATGATGAAATATAGAACATATTAGAACATAATCCATATTTGGTATGGTGTTTCAGGCGGTAGTAGAAGCAGTAGTACCAGCGACTCAACAGATCTCACAGGACCTGTGGGCCAAAAGGTTAGCATAGCCTCCCTTTACCACTGCTTTCCTAACAACTTATCTATGTTTTATAATACTACCTTCCAAACGACTAATTATCTATTATTTTCTAATGATTTTTGGACACTATAATTATGCTTTAGAATACTGCTAATGAACAACATATCTATGCTATAACATAATGCTTTCTGAACAATCTATCTATATATTAGACTACTGTTTTCTTGATAACTTATCTATACCTGACTACTGATTTCTGGAAAACGTGTTTATTCTTTATTAAACTGCATTCTTGACAACTTATCCATACTGCTTTCTGGATAATGTATTTATTAATTGTACCCTTTCTTTCTGGACAACTTATCTGTTTTTAAGACTACTGATTTTATGTGTTTTACACTAGTGACTTGTAATCAGAGTATTATTGGTTGTTTTTCAGATGGCCATGAACCTTAACCGAACAAACGACTCTGTGTATGAAAACACGACCAATGTTGTTCGATCTGTGATGTCCATGACCAAATCTGCCCCTCAGGTCAAGTCCGAGCAATATGTAGACCTGGTTAAGGTGAGTTCCTTTACATCTATAGGCGCTTACGACTCTCGTAGCATTATAGTCCTTCTGTCCTTCCTAACATGCGTTTCAGGAAATGGTCGTAATATAGTCTTGGCCTAAGTCAATAGGTGCTTACGACTCTCGTAGCATTATCGTCCTATCCTTCTTGACATATAAAATTTGAGATTGAGCATGAAATGAGCTCAAAATGTTTTTTAATCTCTGGGGGCCTGGATACCTTCAGATAATTTTGGTCCAAACCTATGAGGACTAGGGTCAGTTTCTGTCGCTGAATGTGATATGTTTGTTGTTTTCAGACCGTAGGACTTCAATTGAGAAGTCTGTTAGCAAGTGTAGACGAGACGCTCCCACATCTCCCCCGTGACAACCACCGAGAGGTGAGATAACCTGTACTCTGTTTACTCATCCTGTACTCTGTTTATTAACCCTGACACTGTTTATTCATCCTATGAACTGTTTATTCATCCTGGACACTGTTTATTCATCCTTTTGATTTCAACAATATTTCTTCTAATGATCAACAGATGAAAGAAATTGTCGTACGATTGTAAGAATGTTTCGAGAATAGGTCCCCTGGTATATTTGGGGCATTTCAAATTTCCACCATTAGGATGAAGGTTAAATACAGAGAATTTATTTCTTCCTAAAATAAAGATTGATTACAGGACATGGATATTGTTTACTGACGTATTGGATGTTAATTACATTTCAGATATCCATGGCTCAGAAAGTGCTAAGTAACGACATGGCGAAGTTGATCAGTGCAATGAAGCTGGCGCAGGAGTACAGCGCCACCACACTAGACAATGACTACAGACGCGGCATGCTGAAAGCTGCTCACTGTTTAGCTATGGACTCCAAAAACCTGCTCGATGTCGTGGACACCGCCAGAATAAAGAACAGATTCGAAGGCGTCAGCTGATTCCCCGGTCAGATTAGACGACAGGCTCCCTCGTACGGAAAACCAAAACAACGGCAGCAAATCGTCGCTATGGCAATGCACGTGTTTGTTTCCATGGCAACTGTGATGTTTTCCGGACAGCAACAAAATAATGAGATTTCTTTTTTAATTTCTTGGATGCCACAGTTTTCAACACGATGGATTTACGATGTCCACTTTAGCCGAAATCTTTCGGTGTCTGGTGTTATTGCACAAATAGACTTCGACATTGAGAGGAAGGCAAGACGATATACAATAGAACAACTGTGTGTGTGGGAAATACAACAACAAAAGGTTATGCATGGTGGTATCTACAGTTCTGCATAATACTTCTGAATAAAGAGTTCTTGTAATACACTGGCAACATATCCAATAAGAGTTCTCCGAATAGTGGTATCGTGTCAACTAGGAAGTTGAAATTAAAAAACATTGGGAATACAAGTCGTATACCAAGCGGAGAGATTGCATTCTGTGTCCGAAATCTGGTCACGTTTTGGAGACATGTTCCATTGTCCCTTCCTGAAGAAGAACCAGATTCAACTGTCCAGTTCTGACAACAAATTCATGGATCCTAAACCTAAAACTCCCTGTGGTTTTCCTGGAAATAAATTAATAATGTTTAAGATAAGTGCAACAAGCTGCAATAGGATATGGTACATTTATAAGATGCATTTATGAGATGCGAAATCAATATACTGTATAGCCATCAGGAGGTGTAGCTCTGAATGAGAAATGCTTGTACGATTCCCTGACACAGGTTTGGCAGATATTCTGAAAGAATCTGGAATGTTACCATGGTAATTACGATGTAGGTAGATGGTATTTAAAGTGTGATGCATTTTAGCCATTAGGACTTGTGTTATAGAAGTTTATTTTTCGTTTTGAAGTTTACGAATGTGATAAGTAACGCTTTAGCTATGTCACAAGTTTTTGTACTATGTTTACGTCACAAGATCTCTTTTTGTACGACATGAAAATTACAACCATGTTCTCGCTTCTTGAGGCTTTGATCATTTTCAGCATCACATATTTCAGACATTGTATCACGGTAGATATCACAAGTACTTTGGTCATGGTTGAATGCAACAGTTTTAAGGAAAGACTGATTGTACTTTCGTGGCGATTGTTTCGAATTTCTTTTTTATGATTTGTTTACATTTTTTGGAAATAAAATGGTCAAGGGATAGTTTAATAAGCACTATGGTAAACAATTTGAGTACTTTATTGTTTCACATTTTGGCAGGAATGTTTCACCCACAGGTGAGGAAATAGTTAAAGAGATGAATGCATTTTTAAAGAGATGGCGGCATTTTTCAGAAAAGCCTTGGTGAATAATTTCTTATTCAAACAGTTAAAACAATTTCATATAGCATTAGTATTTAATCATAACACACCATGTAAACCTATATTATTGACATGATAGAAAATATATCAAAATATTGTTCCAGCTCTTAGATATAATATATAGTAAGAGTTAACTACCTTTATCATACGGTATTCCTTGTGAACAGTGTATTTCAATATTGTGAGTAATGGATAACTCGTTATCTACATATTGAAAATATGAACTTTTACTGCCTTAAACAATCAATCCTGTTTTCTATACGTGATTCGTTATTATACACCCGTTTTATGGGATGTTTGAGTTATGTATGTCTTTTTCTTTTTTTTATTTCTAACCAAGAAAAGTTAATTATGTTCCCTATGTTAATTACTTTCTTTTAGTATTTTTAATATTTCAAAATATGAATGTACTGGGGTTCACCATCACTAGTTTTTTTTTGGTAGCCTCTTTTATTTACCTGTGTAAAATATTGTATGTAAATGTCTATTTAATGTATTATATATTGTTAATATATTGTACATTTTGTATATTTGGTTCATGTAGTATATATCTTTTAATTTGAATAGCTGGTGCTCATGATATCAAAGAATATTCAAACTTGAGACAAGGTTGAGTCTTGGGATACCGTACTTTCATCAATGGTGAAAATATACATGTAAGCATAGAAAAACTATACACCGAAGCACTAGTATTAGCCTCAATCTTTAACTAGCTGTATGTGCGCGCAGATTTCGACATGAACAACTTCCTCCCCTCCAGGTTTGAACGTTATGTTATCACCAAACAAAACATAATCATATATTGTCAAGGTAATCCAATTTGAATTTCTATTTGGTTTAGCTAAATGCATAGTCGTAAAGATAATGACTATCACAATTGTTTTGCAGAAAGAACAAAATGGGTAATTGGAAGTTTGCAATGTCGAAATGCAAAGGGACGTAACCTACTACCAACATTGCATCATTATTGTTTGTGGTAGAACAGTGCATCAGTGTAGTAAATAGAGTGGATCCATTTAGCAGATATATACAATGGCATAGTATATCCTGTTAACCATCTGCCTTACTGACCTTAACCCACTGCACTAGTAGGAAATCTCCAGCAGGAAAATGGGTTAAAATAAAATACAAATGCAAACATTATTTGTAACTAAAGTAACAGGATGTTAAAATTAAAGCTACATTTGTGGAATGATTAAAATATGCAAACATAGTTAATATCAAAAGCAACAAGATGTTACCGTAAATACCTTTGTTAAATTCCATGTGCTCTTAAGTTGTAAATAATTTAACACTCTCCATGCCGGATTAGGCAAAAGCACTGCTAATTAGGTTGCCTTCAGCAGGGAGAGGGTTAAAGATTTAACCAGTATTGTAACCAAAGAAATATGTTCAGAATCAGCAGGTTTGCCAAAGTCATTGCTACTTCTGAGTAGAGGGTATAATTGAAATGTTGTGACTTGTGTATGTAACTTGTAAACATGTTGAATCGTGCTATTAAGAATACTGGTTGGTGCTTGAGTGGTCTTCTAATACAGGAAATGTGTGACAGTGTCCAACAATGATTTCTCCCCAGGTTGTGAACATAGATTATAAGCTGAACAATACTCAGTATCTGTATTTTTTCAATGGAGATATTTTGATAATTATTCAGAAATAAACGACAAACAATTTTGTTTAACTTTAGTGAGGACTTCTTTTTTTAGCTGTCTTGTTACAACAATTATTTCGATTCTCAATAGTGTATACACGCCCATATATATATTATATTGAATATGCATGTATTTTATGGAATGTCTGAAAAGGTTATCTTGCAATTTATAGCATGGAATACATGGAGGAAATTTCATAGTAAGAGGTGAGTAAACCATTCAGACTTCTAGCCACTAATTACTGCATAGAAGCCTTAAAAATACAAAATGTTGTTTTTGAGGTGTTTGGTATCTATCAACATTTGTACCATTTATTGAGAATCCTAAGGGAAGTAACTCCTATTTATTCATTCTGACTGTTCGTTTTTCTGTATGAAAGGTCGCTTCATGATGAAACAAGATAGGACCAAAAGATGGACATGTTATCGATAATAAAAGCGCAATCTCATTAATATCATATCAGAAACTGATGCTCATATTTTTGGACACTCACATTTGGACATTTGCAAAGTTTCACAACAGGATGTCAAAATGTTTAAAGAGAAAACCAAGATCTGATTTTATTTATATTGTGGAAAAAATGTTTTTAAAAATGCCACAATAAATGTGAGTTAGCTGATATCAAAAGTCATGTTGAGATGGTCCCCCATTGTATAGTTTCTGTACTCTGAACTCTGACCTCTGATGCTGTCTTTCTAAAGTAAGCACATTGTTTCTGTACATGTCTGACCTTAGCATGGCATTGTACATATATATTCATTCATTGATAGATGTTCATACTTGTTTTTCCACCCCAGCTTTCAACTTGTCATGTACATGTATTGTAAATAAGCCAAAAGCCAATAAATTATAAAATACTAAAAGATTACCAAGTGTGTTGTATCTGTCCGATTGTACAGAAGGTGCATCTGAACAATGTCATCAAATGAGTCAAATGTTTCACATTGACCATCCCAATGATCTTCAAGGATGTCTGCAAGATCTTCAACTAACCTCTTCAAATGGTCGGTGGCTATGATTAGTAAGTTAACCACTTAAAGGCATAATATCACAGTTCATAAACACGTATAATCAGACAAACAAATTTCGATCTGAGACTAATTACGCTTGATTTATCCACCCAAAAGTTGTTATTTAGTGAT